>CM042216.1:29829238-30001738 GCA_023566465.1 Cottus gobio | reverse complement strand
ACCTTGCATGGGGCTCACCTGATGATGACATGTGACCGTTAAGTGCTTTGAGCGCTCAGAAGACCAGGAAGGTGCCGTTGACCAAATGAGAGACAACATCAGTTATCGGATTGTTTTACGAGAAGCCAGTTTACGAGCTGATTTTAAGCTAATAAGACGATAGCCGATGGGTTCCCAGATTGCTTTTCTGCCTCCTTTGGTCACCACACAGATCTGCATCCAACCTCTCGGCTGCGTGAAGGTGATTAGTGAAGACTACTTTCGATTCCAAACTCTCGTTCCAACTACAGATAGTCTGTATATCTATGCAGAAGGTGGCATGAGGTCCTTGTTTTAGTTTTTCATGATGATTGGTTTGAGTCTGACCGTCCCCTCTCACGTGACCTCTTTACCAGATCGAGGAGCGGCGCCACAGCGAGGGCAGCAACTCCACGTCCTGTGTCTTCATGGTGAACAAGCCATACGCCCTCACCTGCTCCGTGGTGGCCTTCTACATCCCGCTGGTCCTCATGGTGCTGGCCTACCAGAGGATCTACGTCACGGCCCGCGCCCACGCCCTGCAGATCAGCATGCTGCAGCGGGCGGGCGGCGCCGGCACGGACTCGGCCGACCATCAGCGCAACCACCGCATGCGGACTGAGACCAAGGCGGCAAAGACCCTGTGCATCATCATGGGCTGTTTCTGCCTCTGCTGGGCGCCCTTCTTCATCACCAACGTGGTGGACCCCTTTATAGACTACACAGTGCCGGACAAGCTGTGGGCGGCCTGCCTGTGGCTGGGCTACATCAACTCCATGCTGAACCCCATCCTCTACGCCTTCCTCAACAAGTCCTTCCGCCGTGCCTTCCTCATCATCCTGTGCTGCGGGAGGAAGAGGTACCGCCGGCCGTCCATCCTGGGGTCCGGCGCTCCGTGCACGGCCACGCAGATCAACGGATCCACTCATGTACTCAAGTAAGTCCTGGTCTCGCTCCATGTTTATGAGGAATGTGAGTTCTAAAAAGAAGTATGAAGAAATTTATAATATGAAAAAAGCAGAAGTAGGAGTAGTTCCTGTTTCATGCTCAGAATATGTATGTAGTCACGTTGCCATGTGCTGGTTTTTGTTGCAGTTTTTTTGTCAGAAATATATGTTGTTGCTTTTATGTCACACATTTGGGTTCAAAGTGAAATATTGTTCAACACACAAAGGAATTATTGGAATTTTAATGGAATTTTTAAAGAAAATGTTTGTTTTTTCTTCAAATAATTACCACTTTATTCTTGAAATCTTTGCATCTTTTTTTAGTACAGAACACATTTCTGCTAATACATCTACACCCTTGCTATTCCTGTTTGTGTCCGTGACTTTCTCAACTTGTCTTTCCATGGACGTCGCAGTGATAATCTCACAGAATACAGAGGAAGCCGTTTATCCTGCGTACAGTAAATGCTGCAGACATTTTCTGAATAATATTCAGGGGGTCAAATGGCAAGTAGCAAAAGGGCATTGTGATAAAACATGATTTGTTTTTGGGGAGTGTAAGCGATGTTATCTCTGTAAATACCCTACCGGTCTTGACTCATTATTCTCCCGATCTATTACTGTTTCTAAACACAGAACCCGTGTTTCACGGAGATAAGAGTCGGACGCATAATGCGTTCTTCGTAGCGGCCGGTCCAAGGGCGTAGGTTTGGTCTCAGCATTGGTAAGGACACTGCCAACTAAATAATGCAGGTTTGCACTGTGTGGGGTAGTTACTACTAGCTAACTAACAACGACCTGGGCTTTTTGATAGCTACTTACCTTCTGGGTGAAAACACTCCGTATATCCCTTTTCTTTTTGGGTGGCATTTTCCTATCTACAAAGCACAAAAGGGTCAACAACTTCAATGCTGAGACCAAACGAAATACTAATATGAGGCTTTATTATTTCCCGGCGTATTTTAGTAGCTTACCGTGTCAGATGAGTCCGACTGCCAGCTCTCATTCTGCATTTTACGTTCACTTAACTTCGGTGTTTCTGACTCCCCACTTTCTGACTCGCAGGCTCGAGGGCGCATTGGAAAACATGGATATTTCTTTTTACTCTTCTGGGCGATGAACATAGTATTATACTAGAAGAGTGAAAAATCCACTTCCAAGTTTTTATACTATTACAGATGAGTTTGTGCAAACTTTGGATCGTATTGGTGGGGACAATTGTGTCTTTTCCCAAACTTTGGTCGTGACTAGTCCCTATGGACCCTATGCAAACCTACGCCCTTGGGCCGGTCGGAAACTTAATCTCCATTTATTTCCCTCCGTGTCCCCACGTCTGGATAGGACGATCTTATCGGTGTTCAATAATGATGAATGGAGCAGCTTATTTTTAATAGAATCTTTGTTATTGCTGGGAAGGTTAAATAATCATACACATATTACGTTATATTTAGTATCATGCAGTATGTAGTATATATAGTTTCATGGTAGTGGGGATAACCCTGAGACCCCACCAGGTTGTCTTCTCCATGTTTCTCTCTTTCTTTGTCCTCTTTGGTGTGTGAATGACAAAACAATAGATCTCCGCCAGGTGTAAGGTTGCATTGACTTATTAATAAAAGGCGTTTGGGGGTGTGAGCCACTGCAAAACCCACAAGAGGCACTTTAGCATGCACCCATACATGTGCACCCAAAATATTATGCAGCTTGGTGCAGCAGGATGCCAGATTAGCCGTGGACAGACATAGTGATGCACACACACACACACACACACACACACACACACACACACACACACACACACACACACACACACACACACACACACACACACACACACACACACACACACACACACACACACACACACACACACACACACGCACACACATGACCGATCTCATTATCTCCCTCAGGCGATAATAATTATAATTAGAGAGGAATAAGCCAGTTAATCAGAGGAGAGATTTAACAGATGACACGCCGTCATAAATCCTCAGGTAATACATTCAATTCAATTCAGTTTATTTCAGTTTATTTTTTATATATGTTTTCAGTTTACATTCGCTTTGCCGTTTGCCTTTTGGTGAACTCAGGGACTCAATGTGTCGCATCAATGTGACGTAAAGCAGAGCTGAGTGGCTAAAGCACATAAACTCATGTAACCGACCCCGAGTGAGAAACGCCAAATATGTCTTTTTATTTATTTAGAGTGATGTTTAGAGGCTTTATTGTTTTTATACCAAAGAAAACTGACTAAACCGACTTTCTGGAGCATGCGGTTCTCAAATGGTGGTACGTGTACCCCCGGGGGTACGTGAGATTTAAAAAATATATAAAAATATATATATTTAAAATTGGCATCCATTCAAAAATCTTATTTAAATGTAATAAATATTCAATAAAACATAAGTGTAAGTCCATGAATTTAATTTGATATCTTGTATATTAAATCAGACACTGATGGCACAGCGCTGTGTATTACACATGTTTTTGTTCTGGTTCCCCTAACATCCCTGATAAAAGGTTGAGAACCTCAGTTCTAGAGGACCTTTTGGTTCCCTGTGTTCTCCGGCTGTGCTTCATCGTTCTCCAGAGCAGAAACAGAGAACACGTTTGTGTTATTCAGAATAAAAACTGCTGTCGTGTGAGTAGATCTGAGTCCTGAAAGCCTTAAAGTGAACACAGACCGGTTGAAGTCTCCATCTTTCCACCGAAGGTCTTCCTCGTTGCTCGGGAATCAAACGTGTGAACTTCTGGGTCAACCAGGTGTGCGACCAGCCTGAGACCAGTTCAGCATCTTCAGTCGTCTCTGCTTCCGGCGTTACGTTTCTGACATTACGAGGAGACGTTTTAACATAACTGCAGCGAAACAAAAGGTTTTTATCTGAACCTATTATGCTAATTGCTACACCAAAAACCACAGAGTCTAAACTTGTAGATTCCAAACGGCTCGCAGTCTTTCCGGCGGGAATCCGTCACGTTCCCGTAACCTTATCAAGCCGCGGTAGCACTTTTCTGCAAAGGTCCTTTTTCTTACTTTCCCGACAAAGGTCAGAGATGACTTAACTTCACTTTGCAGGGAGGAACTGTGCCTTCCAGACGCTCCACTCCTGCAAATGAGGTTTCCTCCTCACGCAGAGAACAAGCTGGAAGGAATTAACGCTTTTCCTTTTCTTGGAATATACTGAAGATGCGGATGAAGCCGTGGTTGAAAATAACTGGACATAACTATATATATTTATCTATAATATTACATTTAGCTGAGGCTTTTATCCAAAGAGACTTACATGCTATACAGTAGAACGTAGACACAGCAACGGTGAGCAATGAGGGTTAAGTGGGGGCGACTGTGGATCAGTGGTTAACAGGTCTGTCTTTCAATCAGAGGGTCGGTGGTTCGATCCCCGGCTCCGCTAGTCCATGTCTTTGTACCTTGAGAAAGACACTTAACCCTCATTGCTCACCGTTGCTGTGTCTACGGTCTACTGTATAGCATGTAAGTCTCTTTGGATAAAAGCCTCAGATAAATGTCTTGCTCAAGGGCACATCGACATGGACTAGCGGAGCCGGGGATCGAACCACCGATCCTCTGGTTGAAAGACGAAATGATCTGGCAGAAATGTTCTGAAATAGTAAGACGGTAGAAAAGTGCATTGACACTCATCCAGTAGTTTGTTGAGAGAGATTTGCTGATGTTATAATATCAATAATAGCTGTTATAACATTACATTACATTACATTACATTTCATTTAGCTGACGCTTTTATCCAAAGCGACTTACATGATATACAGTAGACCGTAGACACAGCAACGGTGAGCAATTAGGGTTAAGTGTCTTGCTCAAGGACACAACGACACAGACTGCCGGAGCCGGGGATCGAACCACCGACCTTCTGATTGAAAGACCGACTTGCTAACCACTGAGCCACAGTCGCAATAATAGCTGTTATAATATCAATAATAGCTGTTATAATATCAATAATAGCTGTTATAATATCAATAATAGCCGTTATATGTTCGATGTTTCATGTAAAGGGGTGTCGACACCCTGTCAGCCCAACGTTTTCAATCCCGCTCCGACGTTTCTGGACAACCTCCAGAGATCAAAAGGGAGCTATTAATGTGAGCCGGTCCATATGGAAGTCATCTCACTCATGGTTTGACTGGGAAGTAATTCCCGCTGAAATACTACAACGTGTATTCACACTGAGATCTACCACGAGACCGCCAGGGGTTTGTGGTATTTTCAGAGGTTGTCTGTGTTCTTAATCCTTAATTCTGCTGCGAATTACCAGCTAGATTTAACCAAAGACAGATGTGGTCTAATAATAGGCCCGTGTGAGCATTTCACCGATGTGGCAGCAACATTCCCAGTTTTCCTTCCAGGATGAGATTAGAACCACGCTGTTGCATGTGTAGAAATACATGTTTTTAATGCAAATAAACATGTCGGATGCATGATGTGCATTTAGTAAAGCAGGGCATGCTTCAGGGCGGGGCTTCCTTGTGATTGACAGGCAGTTGCATGGTGTTGTCCAGTCTGGGAGTTGCCGTGTTTTCCTCTTACAACTTTTAGTCTTTCACGGTGTTTTCAGCTCACGGAAGTTTAAGAGTAACATTTTTGGTTTACTTATAAATGTATTAAAGGTATTAATTTAGATTTTTCTTTTTTTTAAATGATGAACCATTAGCCTTTATTGGTATTGACTCAAACTCTGGAGCATTCGTCCATCCAGGAGTTTGAATAGTTTTGAGGAAAAACAGAAATATGTGCAGTGATTCAGAATGTCGCCTAATGGCCTCCGATGTCCCCCGCCGACCGCCATCATTAGCTGCCTTCTCAGCAAATGCAAAGCCACGTTTTACATAACACGAGTCATTACCGGGATTCCTCTCCTCTGACATGTCTTCACTCTGCAGGACTGAAATAATTGACGGTAAAGTTTTGCTTCCTATCAGACAGGAATCACTCGTCATGCATGTCCCTGCATGCTTGTTCGTTATATCGCTCGTTATGCAGTATATATAGTACATATAGATATGGATGTGGATGTGAACTCCGCTGTGCGCTGACACCTGGACATCAGAGGCTTGTGGCTCTTAAGCTGCTGGACATTTCCTTTCGGGGGGCGGTTCCTAAAAAACATGGAAAATCCTTTTATCAGAGGTGCATGGGGAGATGCTCTGCTGTCCCCCGATCGTTACCAAGCAACCGAAACCTGCTCACCACGGTGATGAGGATGACGAAGAGGCAATTTAGCAGTAAGCTCCACTGGCTAAAGCGAACAGCGATGAAGACGAAGATAAACGGATTCACAGCATCGTCACTTTGGCTGTGACGTCCTCAGACAGAAGCTGTGTGTTATATATGTTCTAGAAATATATTAATATATATATATATATCACTTTAAAAAGAAAAAAGGTTTTGCACCAAAGTCTTTTATAAAAGCTTACTCACACAAGCAATTTAAATAAAGTCTATGTATAGAAAAAGGTAAAACAAGATAAAAAATGGAAACAAGTCTAAACACAAATAAACCCTTAAATAATTGGATAACGCAGGTGAAACGCAGTAAAAAGAAGAAGAAGAAAAGTGTCTCTTAAGCTGCATATTAAAGGCATCGACAGACTCAGCCTGCATCACGGCCTTCGCTAAAGAAAAGGTTATACATGCAAAAACATAATGCATCGTAATTCGTAGGTATCCCACAAAATGATTTAATATATTATTAACATAATCTTGAACAAAAAGTGTAAAGACTGAAGAAGCGGACCCAGGACGAGCGGATGGTTCAACAAACGGAGATCTTTGTTCGTTCCTGATTTATTTGTCGCGTAACTCTCGTAATGTAGTCGACGACAATCTTTTCCGAAACTTCACTAACGAGGTTTGTTGTTTCCTTTGAAGACGCATGTTTATTTTGTAAGAGATATCATACTGAGAGGGGCGGGACCATGAAGAGATATGTACACCAGTGTTTTTCAACCTTTTTTCAGCCGCGGCACATTTTCTACAATAAAAAAATCCTGCGGCACAGCAACAACTAAAGAAAGTTACAAAATGTCACATTGTAGCATAATACAGAACATATGGTAGTTAATTATTGCGCTACCTACTGGCATGGAGGAGTATTTAATTACTAGGCCAGCCACAATATTGCGGGCTCAGACACTCAAAAATGGGAAATTATTTTGTGTATTTTTAATTATTAATAATAAATTATTATTTATTTAATTTATTTAATTTAATTTATTTAATTTATTTAATTTAATTTATTTTCATTTTTTTATTTTTGCTATTAATAAAAAATATTTAATATCGTCCAGTCTGGACAAAATTAGTTCACGGACGAGTCTCTCTGGATCAGAAGGTGATAGGAGATGCCTGGTTGTGGAGATGCTTGAGAAAGAAGTGAGAGGTCTGGGTGTGTCCTGCAGTCAAAGGGTTAATTTGCTGCTTTTGTCTCTCAGGAAAGCTAGAAATTAAAAATATCGACATTCAAGGCTTTTTGACGGATGAAGATAATCCTGGTTCGTAGCTACGGGAACAAATAAGATTAAACAGCATCCAGATGAAAGTGACCATTAAAGTGTTATATTATCCCTGTCGATGTATGACTTATGAGTCATGAGTCGTCTCCGCTTGCCTTTGGCCCTCGTGTCTCAGTGGTGGTTAAATCTCTGGCTTCACGGAGAAAGATCTCCAGGAACACTGATCAGTGGGCGGCTGAGAGGATTGGTAATCAATACAAATAGTCTCATGTTCACCCGGACCGGCTGTAACGCTCCAGCCTGCAGGGTCAAGAAGATCCTGATCAATCCAGTCGGGGGAGGTCGATGATGGAGGTCGATGATGAAGGTCGATGAAGGTTTTATCCGCCTCAACTTGGTTTTTGTCCGTCGCCATCATGTTTTTTTGCAAGCAGTGAACAGGAAGTGACCATATTTGGACCGACGAGACGCTGTACACGTCTCTGGTGTTGACCTGTCAATCACCCTGTAGCCCCGCCCCTACATCATCCCCTGCTTTATGGTATGTTTGACTCTAAATGAGCATAATTTACTAAATGAACATCATGCTGTATTGAAGAACACTTGAAACTAGAGATTGAGACATAAACTCATGTTTACAATGTTTACTGAGGGAATACATCAAGAGAGAAGTAGAGTCATTTATATAGACTTCTATACAACCAGAGGAGTCGCCCCCTGGTGGTCAGGAGAGAGAATGCAGCTTTAACAGATGAAGCATAGACTTCTATACAACCAGAGGAGTCGCCCCCTGGTGGTCAGGAGAGATAATGCAGCTTTAACACATGAAGTATAGACTTCTATACAACCAGAGGAGTCGCCCCCTGGTGGTCAGGAGAGAGAATGCAGCTTTAACAGATGAAGCATAGACTTCTATACAACCAGAGGAGTCGCCCCCTGGTGGTCAGGAGAGAGAATGCAGCTTTAACACATGAAGCATAGACTTCTATACAACCAGAGGAGTCGTCTCCTGGTGGTCAGGAGAGAGAATGCAGCTTTAACACATGAAGCATGGACTTCTATACAACCAGAGGAGTCGCCCCCTGGTGGTCAGGAGAGAGAACGCAGCTTTAACACATGAAGCATAGACTTCTATACAACCAGCTGAGTAAATATCTTTATCTCCATTGTATGACCGGGATGAAGCAGAGAGTGCTGATCTCTGACCAGTTCTTAATCCCACAGACTCTCCCTTCACATTTGCCTGGCTGTTGATGCTGTGGCTCAGAGGTAGAGCGGGTCGTCTGTCAATCAGAGGATCGCTGGTTTCGATCCTCGGCTCCTTCCAGTCCATATCGGTTAATTAATGTGTCACCTTTTAAATGAGTTTTTTTTAATTTTTTTTTTTTAAATGTGTCGCCTTTAAATAGAGGTGAAGGTGCAGAAAAGGAGTGCTATATGTCTCACCTGTTCGCTGTCTAACGGGCGACCCTGTTCGATGTAACCTTTCTCCCGCGGTCTCATTACAGCGAGGCTGTTCAGCCCGACTGAGGCGGCGGAAAGGGGGCTCGGGTAATGGCTTTTAAAATGCCAGGGTTGTATCGGCTCTTTTTGACCGGCACGGTGCAGGAGACGCTCCGGAGCGAGACTCAAGGTGGAGACGAATTCCCGTCTGCGTCGTGAATTCTGGTCATTTTCCAAGACGGCTCATATTTCTCCTCCTTCCGTCCGAGATGATCTCTCGCTGCGAGGGGGGTCAAGCGCACTAAAAACTATACGGCGAAACGCCGCCACTTAGTTTACACTCGACGGCCGTGAGAGGACGCGCCGTGCCGAGGCTCATTCGGGTGCGCCGCTGCTGCATTCTGGGAAACGCTCCGGTTATAGAACATAACATTTAACGTTGACACTGCTGGCTCAATTTACTCAGATTGGAGTTTGTTCCCCTCCCCCTCCTCCTCATTCCCCGTCAGAGGCCATGACTCACATGTGCCGCCAACACTTTCTGCCCACAAATGGCGATGAGGCCTATTGTTGAGGGTCTTTTGTGCGACTGTGAGTGTGATTGACACAGCTGGAGAGTCGGAATAAAAAAAAAAGAAGCGATGAATGTATTGTAAAAAGATTTGATTGCTTTTCAGACGAGAGATGTAAAAACATTTTGTTACTGCACCTCGTAGTGAGGCATTCAATACACAATATGAAGAAATGTGCATGTTGACGCAATGGGTTATTAATAATAATAACAATATATTAAGCTTTTGCATGGCACCTTTCAAAGCTCTTTACAGATAAGAAAATTCAATATTGAATGAGCATAAAATATAAGATGGAAAATAAAACACACTTGATCAGATAAGATGAAAACATTATTAAATCATTGTGGCAATGTCCGTCTTTACCGTGGGAGTCACGGAGCTCCATACATAGGCGCGACACCAGGTTAGCTCGTTTCCGGCTTTTATTTGGCATTCTCATACATACAGGCATTCAATATGCTCATGCCCTGTCTAGCCCTCCTAGCTCTCCATACTGCGTGGCTCTGGGAGCTTATATCTCCCTTCCCCGCCCACGCAATCCCACGATCATGTGGATCAGCTGTGCCTCCTCACGAGACACAGCTGATCCCCATGATCGTCCCCTCTCTCTCCCTCCCTCTCTCTGTGCCGCAGGCGCGCTAGCCACGCCCCCGCCCCACAATCATCAATAAACACTCCAGCAGCATCCATTCTCTTCTCCTCTGTTCTGTTCTACAAGAGACTTTAAAAGAAGTGTTTCTCCTCCGGTTGGTCCCTGAGGTCCCAGCGTTAATGACGTTATTGTCATAAATGTAATTAATGACATTGGGAATGGCCCGGACCACCTGAGGATGCTCATCTCTATGTGAAAGAGCTGCTGCTGCAAACTTAATAAAACAATTGTTTCATCGAATCATGAAAAAGAGTTTTGGAAAAAAAAGTCCTTTTCTTGCTTTGCTCAGGGGCAACTTGGTAACGAGCACATTACTCATTCCAACATTACTCATTCCAACATTATAATATTCATAATAAAAGGTATTTGTTATGAATAGAGTTTGGATATGTTATGCAACTTTTGCACATGTGTGGGAGTGCGTTAATAAACAGTTTGAATGAAGTAATATAGTAGAATACAGGGCAACATGTTATTATAGGTTTAGTGTATTCAATATTAGAAAGGAAAAAAATTTCAGGATATACAATTGGGGCAGCTTTGCAAATTCCAAAATATTAAAGAGGTTCAATTAAGAGGTAGCATATTTAATTCATGATGTAAAAATAAATTAAAAAAATATCCATATATATTTTATATTTATAATATAACTATTAATATAATTTATATGATATACCTTATATATTATAAATATATAATATAAAAACAATAAAAAAGCAGGATCAGAATGTGTCAAAAAAGATTGTAAAATATGACGATATCATAAATTTGCTTCCTGGCTCCGCGGTGTGAACCTTGAGGCATAAGGCCTTACATAACAAGACACCCACAGTGATTTAGGGCTGCTGTTGAACTGTTGACACAATCTTTTGGGTTTCCACAGCAACGGAACATCTACACGACACTATGCAGAAAAATAAATGTGTAAAATACTCCTAATATTCCTGATTTGTAAAGTCTACATTCATATAACTTGACCTTTATTATAGTACGTATACCACATGAAGATACATGTAAAAAATATGTGAAAAGCACAGGACTGTCACCCAGGATGCCGCTGTTCATGTCCCGAGTGGAACCCAGAATCAATACTGACGTGTTTAAAGTTACGTAGCAAGTACGGTCACCTGGGTTACGCAACATCACGTAAGCTACTTTGTAACGATGTAGCGATGTAATGATGTAACGATGTAATGATGTAGCGATGTAATGATGTAACGATGTAGCGATGTAATGATGTAGCGATGTAGCGATGTAGCGATGTAATGATGTAATGATGTAATGATGTAACGATGTAGCGATGTAACGATGTAACGATGTAGCGATGTAACGATGGAGCGATGTAACGATGTAGCGATGTAACGATGGAGCGATGTACTGATGTAACGATGTAGCGATGTAACGATGGAGCGATGTACTGATGTAACGATGTAGCGATGTAACGATGTAGCGATGTAATGATGTAACGATGGAGCGATGTAGCGATGCCATGATGTAGCGATGTAATGATGTAACGATGGAGCGATGTAGCGATGTAACGATGGAGCGATGTAGCGATGTAACGATGGAGCGATGGAGCGATGTAACGATGTAGCGATGCAATGATGTAACGATGGAGCGATGTAGCGATGTAACGATGGAGCGATGTAGCGATGTAACGATGGAGCGATGTAACGATGGAGCGATGGAGCGATGTAACGATGTAGCGATGCAATGATGTAACGATGTAGCAATGTAACGATGTAGCGATGTAGCGATGTAACGATGTAGCGATGCAATCATGTAGCGATGTAGCAATGTAACGATGTAACGATGTAGCGATGCAATGATGTAACGATGTAGCGATGTAACGATGTAGCGATGTAACGGTGTAGCGATGTAACGATGTAACGATGTAGCGATGTAGCGATGCAATGATGTAAAGATGTAACGATGTAGCGATGTAGCGATGTAACGATGGAGCGATGTAACGATGTAGCGATGTAACGATGGAGCGATGTACTGATGTAACGATGTAGCGATGTAACGATGGAGCGATGTACTGATGTAACGATGTAGCGATGTAACGATGTAGCGATGTAATGATGTAACGATGGAGCGATGTAGCGATGCCATGATGTAGCGATGTAATGATGTAACGATGTAGCGATGTAGCGATGTAACGATGGAGCGATGTAGCGATGTAACGATGGAGCGATGGAGCGATGTAACGATGTAGCGATGCAGCGATGTAACGATGGAGCGATGTAGCGATGTAACGATGGAGCGATGTAGCGATGTAACGATGGAGCGATGTAACGATGTAACGATGGAGCGATGTAGCGATGTAACGATGGAGCGATGGAGCGATGTAACGATGTAGCGATGCAATGATGTAACGATGGAGCGATGTAGCGATGTAACGATGGAGCGATGTAGCGATGTAACGATGGAGCGATGTAACGATGGAGCGATGGAGCGATGTAACGATGTAGCGATGCAATGATGTAACGATGTAGCAATGTAACGATGTAGCGATGTAGCGATGTAACGATGTAGCGATGCAATCATGTAGCGATGTAGCAATGTAACGATGTAACGATGTAGCGATGTAATGATGTAACGATGGAGCGATGTAGCGATGCCATGATGTAGCGATGTAATGATGTAACGATGGAGCGATGTAGCGATGGAGCGATGTAGCGATGTAACGATGGAGCGATGGAGCGATGTAACGATGTAGCGATGCAATGATGTAACGATGGAGCGATGTAGCGATGTAACGATGGAGCGATGTAACGATGGAGCGATGGAGCGATGTAACGATGTAGCGATGCAATGATGTAACGATGTAGCAATGTAACGATGTAGCGATGTAGCGATGTAACGATGTAGCGATGCAATCATGTAGCGATGTAGCAATGTAACGATGTAGCGATGCAATGATGTAACGATGTAGCGATGTAACGATGTAGCGATGTAACGGTGTAGCGATGTAACGATGTAACGATGTAGCGATGTAGCGATGCAATGATGTAAAGATGTAACGATGTAGCGATGTAGCGATGTAACGATGGAGCGATGTAACGATGTAGCGATGTAACGATGGAGCGATGTACTGATGTAACGATGTAGCGATGTAACGATGGAGCGATGTACTGATGTAACGATGTAGCGATGTAACGATGTAGCGATGTAATGATGTAACGATGGAGCGATGTAGCGATGCCATGATGTAGCGATGTAATGATGTAACGATGGAGCGATGTAGCGATGTAACGATGGAGCGATGGAGCGATGTAACGATGTAGCGATGCAATGATGTAACGATGGAGCGATGTAGCGATGTAACGATGGAGCGATGTAGCGATGTAGCGATGTAACGATGGAGCGATGTAACGATGGAGCGATGGAGCGATGTAACGATGTAGAGATGCAATGATGTAACGATGTAGCAATGTAACGATGTAGCGATGTAGCGATGTAACGATGTAGCGATGCAATCATGTAGCGATGTAGCAATGTAACGATGTAACGATGTAGCGATGCAATGATGTAACGATGTAGCGATGTAACGATGTAGCGATGTAACGGTGTAGCGATGTAACGATGTAACGATGTAGCGATGTAGCGATGCAATGATGTAAAGATGTAACGATGTAGCGATGTAGCGATGTAACGATGTAGCGATGTAACGAACCACAATCTCTTTTTCTGCCAGCACCAAATTTTATACGGTCTGCGCTGCAGCGAGTGGAAAATGAAACATGAGAGAGGGGGACGTAGTTGGATGCGGCATTATGTAATTATTTAACGAGGTGGGAGGGAGAAGGTTTCGTGAATGGAGGAACACTTTCTAGAACAAAGTCTTTGAAGGGTGAAGAGCTGTTTAGATGAATATGATGAATCAGCCAGATAAGCATGACACATAATATCTTTATTCTCCAAGCATATTAACACACTCCATTGTACACACACACACACACACACACACACACCAGCAGGCCCGCTGAGTGTTTATAGTCTCATTGGAGTCATATATCTGAAGCATGTCGGTGCCAAAGAGAACAAACTGTGATCAAGAAGCAATTCTTCATTGCCAGAGGAGAAGAGATGAGAGGGGCGGAAAGGAGGAGGGGAGAGGTAGAAGGATGGGGAGACAGGAGAGGAGAAGGACAAGAAAAAGGGGAAGAGAGGAGAGGAGGCAAGAGGAGAGGAAGGAGAGGATGAGTGAAAGAAAAAGGGTATATACGAGGAGAAAGGAAAGGAAAGAGGAGCGAGAAAATCAAGGAAAAAAGAAGAGCGGGAGAAGGAAAAGGAAGGGGAGAGACAAAAGAGAGGAAGAAAAGAAGGGTAGGAAAGAAAGGAGATAAAAGAGGGAGAAAGAAAGGGTAGGAGTCGAAGGAGAGAAGAAGACAGGGGAAAGGAAAGAATAGAAAGGGGAAAGGAGGATAAGATGGACGATAGAAGGGGAGGACAGGAGGAAAGTAAGAAGGAGAGATGAGAGGGAAGATAAGGAGATACACAACGAACCACAACAAATTACTAAACTCTCTTCACACCTATTTCTTTCTTTCTTTTTCTTTTTTTCTTGTGTAATTTGTGTTTTGTAAACAATGTTAATTATACACAACGATGCAGCCGAAGTCTGTATAGTTGTGCATAATTTAGATGATTATATTTATGCTGTGTGTATCTGCATTGGGTAGTTGTTTGCCTCCCATGTGAGGGAGGTACGGAGAGAGAGAATAAACACAGACGACAGGGAACGGAAATGAGAAGGAGAGGAGGAAGTCTCCTTCCATTTGTCAGACTCTTTATTTATTCTGGATCTTTCCGTCTCACATGACAGTCAACATAATTTACGACGGAGTATTTTTAAAAGCCTCGACTTAATTGCCCACGTCCATCACCGGCGGCGTGCCGCTGCACCTCCTGCAGCGCGACTCCGCCTCCTGCAGCGCGGCTCCGCCTCTCGCTGTGGACTCACGCGTCTGTGTGACAAGCTTTTGTTTGGTTTTCAGCTGATCTGCAAAAAAAAAAACACTCGGGTGGTTAAACACACGGGAATGAAGCGATCTGGACTGTGAGGGGGAGCAACATGAATCACCTTTACGCGCTGAATGCTCCGCATGACGCTCAATATTCATGTCTATGTTTTTATAGACGTGTCGTTGTGTAGATGTTTTTCTCTTTTAGGGACACAATGGGCTCCTCTGCTTCTTTGTGTTTCTGTAAATGACGCCGCTGGCTTTGTAGAAGCGCTCTGTACTTCAATTACACGTTAATTGTCTTCTCAGATGGAAATCAATTTGGCACTTTCAGCATCTCATCAAGCATCTCATCAACTGGATGGAAAATTAGCTCGTTTCATCTCATCATTAGAGAGAGAGAGAGAGAGAGAGAGAGAGAGAGAGAGGGAGAGAGAGAGATCTGATAGCTGAATGTGTTCTCGTCTGAGCGTCTTCAGTCAAAGTGTCAAAAGCTAAATGAAGATATGACGACGTTGATTCATCACCGACGAGAGAAGTGGTTACTAAAGACATGTGGAGGATTAAAAGCTGAAGATATTAATAGAATATAGAGCGAGAAGTCTATAAATAGAGTTGCTTGTATTATTATTATTATTATTATTATTATTAAACAAACAATTTCAACCATGTTTTTGAGTTATTTTGAAGATACGATATTTTGCCGTACACATATTATGTTTGTGTTTTGATTACTTTACGCACTTGTTGTAAAACTCACCGTGATTCAGTTTGAAATGACCACACCCACCCAGTGTTTACTGGGTCGAGGTGGAGCGTCATAGTTTCACCAGTGAGTTAGAAGAGTGGCGCCAAGAAAATGTGTTGATATGTACGGAGTCATAACTGTGTGGAAACGTACCTTTATTGTGCCAGGGATGTATTTTTAGGATTATCAAAGAAGTTTGGTGGAGATCTAACCGTGGTTGTGAATGCTTAGTTAAACAGAAGACCAAATATGGATCTTAGTTTTGTTAATTTCTCAGCACATTTTTAGCTGTAGGCTTTAGAGACGATTAAAGGCGGAACTGACAGAAGGGCGGAGCTCAGAGAAAAAGATACACAGTTATAAATCTGCTACTTCAGCACCACGGACAGCACCACAGATATGGATGCGTGGATTCAACTGATATCTCTGAGCCGTAGTCAAAATAAAAGATCAATGAACCTCTCTGTCCTCTCTGTGCTACTATGGGATGGAGAGGAGAGGAAAAGAGAGGAGAGGAGAGGAGGATGGCAGGGCTTCAATCACCCACTGGCACAGACACACTCGTTCAGCCTCTTGAAGACGGCTCCTCCACTGAATGCAAATAGAAATGTGGGCGACTTCTGGGAAGATTGAGCCGGTTTGAGGCTGGTTTCGAGGCTACTATTCAAACAGGATTGAGATGTTGATTAGGGGGCGTAACCCCTCGTGGGCAGCCGCCTCTCGGCCACGCCCCCCTCCGGCGTCCTTCAGAGTCCACGATGCAAAGCGGCGCTATTTGACGGCCAACCGGTCGTGACAGCGCCGTGTGTTTTGTGTGCGCTTCACTGGTTCCCCATGTTGTGTGTCTCTCCTCTGTGTGCGCTATCGATGTGTCAGTTTGACAAAGCAGTCATGGCCACCAGTTGTGAGAAAATACTCCTCAAGTCACTTGTTATCATCCGTCTGACGTAGGTTTGCTTTCCATTGTTCTCTCTTCTTGTCCCGCCATATGTTGCACGTCTTGTCTTTTCCATCGTGCTTCCTCCATCCTCTCTTCTCTTCTCGTCCTTTTCCTCCTCTCTTTCCGTCTCTTTAATCTCTTTTCTTTCTCTTTTTCATCTCTCCCCATCTACAAACGTGTTTGCCTTCCTCTCTGCATCACATTTACACCAGTGTTCAGTGTGTGTGGCATCTATTTGTTGATCTGAAGCAATATCACACACACACACACACACACACACACACACACACACACACACACACACACACACACACACACACACACACACACACACACACACACACACACACACACACAGTTTGTTAGCTTTATGTGCATGTGTGTATTCATAAGCAAGAGACAAAAAGAGACGGAGATGGCAGGTGTGTGATTGTCTGAGAGGAAGAGAAAAGGAACGGAATGTGTGTATTTATTTGCATTTTCATTCCAGTGTCTATATTTGTTTCTGCGTTAGTGTTTATGTCTGCATTTCCGTGTGTGTGTGTGTGTGTGTGTGTGTGTGTGTGTGTGTGTGTGTGTCTTGACCGCATTGTCTTTTGGATATAAACAAAATCAAACATTCCTAACAGAAAGCTGCTCTGATGCTGTCATCTGCATTCAAACACAAGCTGCAGCTAACACTGCACACATGCTCAGTCTCTGCTTCTTAGTTTGACATTCTGAGTGGAGACTTAATGAAACACACTGTGTAAGTAATCTCAAAATATTGTGCAGGCTTTAAAAAAAAAAAGATCTTTACTTACTAAAACCCAAAATAAACACGTACCGAAAGGATCTAATTCCAAAACCTAAATAATTGTAAATATTGTTCTTGTTGTTTATTGCAGTTGGCGAATTTACATAATAATATACTCTGTTTAGGAATAGTATCTTAAACATGTATTCACTCTCCTGACCACCAGGGGGTGACTCCTCTGGTTGTATAGAAGTCTATGCTTCATGTGTTAAAGCTGCATTCTCTTTCCTGACCACCAGGGGGCGACTCCTCTGGTTGTATAGAAGTCTATGCTTCATGTGTTAAATCTGCATTCTCTTTCCTGACCACCAGGGGGCGACTCCTCTGGTTGTATAGAAGTCTATGCTTCATGTGTTAAAGCTGCATTCTCTCTCCTGACCACCAGGGGGCGACTCCTCTGGTTGTATAGAAGTCTATGCTTCATGTGTTAAAGCTGCATTCTCTCTCCTGACCACCAGGGGCGACTCCTCTGGTTGTATAGAAGTCTATATAAATGACTCTACTTCTCTCTTGATGTATTCCCTCAGTAAACATTGTAAACATGAGTTTATGTCTCAATCTCTAGTTTCAAGTCTTCTTCAATACAGCATGATGTTCATTTAGTAAATTATGCTCATTTAGAGTCAAACAGACCATAAAGCAGGGGATGCTTTAGGGCGGGGCTACAAGATGATTGACAGGTCTCTACCACAGTCTGAGAGTCGTCAGTGTTTCCGTCTTCCACCTTTAATCCTCTCCTGGTGTGTTTTCACTTCAGCAAATTTACCTGTAACTGTGTTTTAGCTCCACCCTCTTGGGTCACTTGTGGTTGCAAAGAAACCAAGATGGCGACGCCCAGAATGCTGAACTCCAGCCTTTAAAATGGTCCACAAACCGATGGGAGACGTCACAGTGACCACTTCTTATATACAGATATGGGCTGCAACCTGGTACGACAAGCTGTTCTGTATATTTATTACACTAAACTAAACTACACTCCAGTCTACAGCTGTTTGATGCTCGGGTCAACATGATATATTTTCGCTTTAATCCCACTGCTATCATGGCAGCCAATTTACACCCGGCGGCAGCAGGTCTCCTAGCAGCAGGTCTCCTAGCAGCAGGTCTCCTAGCAGCAGGTCTCCTAGCAGCAGGTCTCCTAGCAGCAGGTCTCCTAGCAGCAGGTGTCCCTGGGTGCAAAGAGAGCGAGCTGAGCGGTGCGTTAGCCGTGTGAAATCCATCTTTATGGGATGTCTGCTGCTGTTTCATCACCGCTGGTGTCCTCGGGATTCACGTGGTGTCGGGTGGCTGACCGCAAATAGTCTTCAGTATTTAAACACGGAGAAGGAAAAGGCAAATATATAATAATTAGATCTGTATGCTTGTTCATTATGTTATTATAAAACCTTTAATGTGTCACTTGTCCCTGCAGTAAGAGACACAGTAGGTTTCACTGTGAGTGGCTTTCTGTCCACTAACAAGCTGCTGACGTCTATAAGGGGAGGTGGGGTGGAGGGGGGGCGGGGAGGGGAGGGGGGGGGGGGTTCAGAGTCTCTGAGCTCATTATGTCCACATGACTGATCCACGTCCCCGTAAAAAAAGAAGAAGAAAGCGGACCGATCGGTGTCAAGCTCATTAGATATCAGACCCCCGGCTCAGGATTTCTTGAATTTCTTTTTCCGCCGACCGTTTCCTTCCCGGTGGCAGACGTTTGATCCACGACGAGGTCGAGACGTTACAAACGTACGTTCAGGACCCCGAGAGATGGGAAGCTTCCCCCCCCCATGAGCCTCTTTGGCACACCTGGTTTATCTAGTAAAGCAGCTCCTCATATGACGAACCCCTCCAGGTCGCAATGACCCTCGTGACCTCTCGGACAAACCTTACATGTTTATTCATTAACCTTCATTCTTCCATTCGGGCCTCACGTGTTTAATTATTATCATTCATTAAGTCTTTTATTTAACATTTACATGTGCAGTTCACTTTTGGGCCACGTGAGGGAGCCTGAACATCCGCTTCGCTCGGCTCATCGTAGCCTGATTATCGAATCTGATTTTAAAAGGCGAGGAGAGGACATGATGAAGAAAAGAAATGTGTACGTCTTTAGAAGTGGCAGGTTTACCAATTAAAGGTGAAATAATAAAGATGTGGAACTGACTGATGTCCTAAACTGATGCTATTGAGCAGCTAGAGGGTCCACTGATCGAGGGTTGGTGTGTTGGGATTTCAACATCGGGAAATGTGTGTAAAAGTACAACAATTAAACAGCTGATTGTTGCGTTTAATGACTTCTTCATGGACTTGTGTGCCGGTAACGGTAAAGAGACGTCCTGTCCCTTTAAGAGGACGGGTTCAATCACATCGCATCAAAGATACGTGACAAGAACGCAATCACACACACACACACACACACACACACACACACACACACACGCACACACGCACACACACACACACACACGCACACACACACACACGCACGCACGCACGCACGCACACACACACACACACACACACACTGTTTTGCCGGATGTCTGATCGGTCGTCTGGGTGTAAACTAACATTGTTTTTCCCTTTCTCTCTCCCTCCCTGTCTCTCCCTTTTGACTCCTCCCACTTCTCACTCCTCTACTTTCTTTTTCCTTTTGTCTCTTCTGTTCTCATCTTTTATCGTTTCCTTCCTTCCATTCTTACCTTTGATGCCCACTTATCTTCTATTCCCTTCCTTCTTCGGCTCACTTCTTTTCTTTTTCTTCATTTTCATCCCTTTGTCCTTCCATTGTTTCATCTTGTCTCTTTCTTTTTCTTTCCACTTCTTCCTTATTTTCCCTTCATCCCTTCATCCATTGTATTGTTAACTCCACATGTTAATTTTCATCCTTCCTGTTCATTTTATTTTATTTGTCTATTTTGTGTCTTCTTGTCTTCTTACTTTTTCTTTCTCCATTTTTCTTTCTTTACTTTACGTCATCATTTCTTCTCTTACTGGTTTAAACCCTTCACATATCCTCCTCCCTTCTCCTCACTCCTTGTTCTCTCTTTTCCTTAATTACCCCCTCCTCATTTCCTCTTCCCTTTTTCTTATTTTCTTCTTTTTTTCTTTCGATCCATTATCTAATCTTTACATCCTTTACCGTTTCTTCCTTTTTTCATTCTTCCTCTCCCTCACTTTTTCTCCTCCTCCTCCTCTTCCTCTCCAGCGGCTGCTCCTCTGCCTCCAAGCTGCTGCTCTGGTTCTGCAACACCAGGCCAGTGCCTGTCTAGCTGCTGTGTGTGTGGGGCATCTCAAGGCTCTATCAAGTGAGTCTGCAGCCACACACACACACACACACACACACACACACACACACACACACACACACACACACACACACACACACACACACACACTGAATAACTATAGGAAAATGAGGCCTTGATGATGCCAGTGCAGGGAAGTGAACAAAAGAGCATCTCAATCTTTTACAGCTATGATATCTGTTTCTCCAGGAAGAGGATGATGCACGTGTTGAAAAGTATTTTCAAGAGTTTTGCTTTCAGAGCCGCTCTTGTGTGATTGTGGCGTCTTTCAAGTTGTTCTGATGGAACGAGATCTTGTTAGTGAGAAATACGAGAAAAAAAATAACTTGAACAGGTGTGAACATGTAAAAGCTAAAACCCTGATGGAGAGCAGCTGAGGACGGATACAAAAAAATAAGATAAAGCTGCATTCTCTCTCCTGACCACCAGGGGGCGACTCCTCTGGTTGTATAGAAGTCTATGCTTCATGTCTTAAAGCTGCATTCTCTCTCCTGACCACCAGGGGGCGACTCCTCTGGTTGTATAGAAGTCTATGCTTCATGTGTTAAAGCTACATTCTCTCTCCTGACCACCAGGGGGCGACTCCTCTGGTTGTATAGAAGTCTATGCTTCATGTGTTAAAGCTGCATTTTCTCTCCTGACCACCAGGGGGTGACTCCTCTGGTTGTATAGAAGTCTATGCTTCATGTGTTAAAGCTGCATTCTCTCTCCTGACCACCTGAGGGCGACTCCTCTGGTTGTATAGAAGTCTATGCTTCATGTGTTAAAGCTGCATTCTCTCTCCTGACCACCTGAGGGCGACTCCTCTGGTTGTATAGAAGTCTATATAAATGACTCTACTTCTCTCTTGATGTATTCCCTCAGTAAACATTGTAAACATGAGTTTATGTCTCAATCTCTAGTTTCAAGTCTTCTTCAATACAGCATGATGTTCATTTAGTAAATTATGCTCATGTAGAGTCAAACAGACCATAAAGCAGGGGATGCTTTAGGGGCGGGGCTACAGGGTGATTGACAGGTCTCTACCACGGTCTGAGTGTCGTCAGTGTTTCCGTCTTCCACCTTTACTCTAGTTTCAAGTCTCTCTGTGAGCCTTTGTGTGTGTGTGTGTGTGTGTGTGTGTGTGTGTGTGTGTGTGTGTGTGTGTGTGTGTGTGTGTGTGTGTGTGTGTGTGTGTGTGTGTGTGTGCGTGCGTGTGTGTGTGTGTGCATGCCTTTGTGTGTGTGTGTGTGTCTGACCAGCCTGATAACCGTCTCTGGCTGCTCATCTGCTTCCTGTCTCCACTCGGAGCTGACTGACGCCCAAAAGAAGAACATGTGATGAATCGTCTTATTTCTTTACGAGGAACTCATAACTCTTCAGTGATTCAGCCTCTCGATCAACGTCCACTCTCTAAACGTGAAAGTCTCTTTCTCTCCGCTCATAAACGGGATGAATAATGTTTTCACTGGAATGTTTCTGAACGACTGTCGATGGTTACTTCAGGCGGCGAGGAGGAGACGAGGAGGCGAGGAAGAGCGAGGCGGCCGAGAGGCTCTGATGACAGCTTCCTGTCGGGTTCCTGACTGAAGTGTGCGTGTGCTCATTTTCACGTTTCACACGGGGGACGAATACAGAATACCGTCTGTCGGTATCAGATCCAGCAGGTGTTATTCCTGAGAGCCTCCTCCATGCCGAGGACACAATGTAGCGAAATATGCAACATTGTTGCTTCCTCCGTCCTGAACAGACACATGAGGTCTGCCTTGCAGACTCAAACCTTTGTGATGATGATGATGATGATGATGATGCTTGCATGATAAATGGTTTGCACACCTCTTTAAACTTCCTGCTTCTAAAACACATGTTTTAGAGGGAAGAGGGAAGCTTGTTCAAGGCTACCTTGTGATTGACAGGTGTTCCTGCTAGCGGAGCTCTGGTCTAAAAACACCTTTAGAAGACAAAGGTATCACATTTTTTATTAATTTTACAGATGTAACGAACATGTTATTACATCAACATGTCTAGTGGTGTTTGATCCCATTGATTCTCTGCAAATTACAATAATAGTTTATGAAACAGCGTCTGTGTCTAAAACTGCAGCATGCACATTGAATTCATGGCGCTGGCAACACATTTCAGAAAGCTGCTTTATTATATTTTTATATGACACACAGACGGATTAAACAGTAACGAGGCGGTCGATACTGGTTTTGCTGAAACGGGATCTTCCTCCGGCCCCAAACCGAGGAGTCTCTGTTTGTTCCTTTCTTATTTAGTCTGCTTCTGTTTGACAGTCCACAAACGAGAGAAAACCAAAGGAAAACAGGAGCTGCCTCCTCAATGCCAGGAATCTCGGATTATGAAATATTGCAATCTCGATCTTTTTCCTCATGAGGTCTCGGACCGGTTGTTTCGGTCCGCACCAGAATAATAAGACCACACCAGAATCAAAGCAGACTGAATGTTGCATCACCAGGAGCCGAAAACATGAATCATTCAGGACTAATAGGATGCTCAGGTCTAATTACATCATTACATTGATTATGAGAGATCACACACACACACACACACACACATGCTGCATATTCATATTCAAGAGCATACTTCCTTAAAATGTCTCTCTCTCGATACACACACACACACACACACACACAGTTATGAGATTCAAAGTGGGTTGATCGGACTGAAAGTGTGAGTGGAGGGAGTTGAGAAAGGCATGCTGGGTATTTGTTAGAATTAAGAGGAAGCACCATTTCCTCAAGCTTTCCATCACTCTTTATTGTTTTACTTCATCCCGCAGACTTTCCGCTGACTTGCAGACCATAAACATCTAAATGTTTGCAAACCTGTCGCCGACCGTTTTCCGCCGCTCTGCCGCTGTTTTGTTTTCCGATCGGAACCGAGCGGCTCCATCCGGCGTTCCCGGAGCTGTGGCGGTGGACACGGGGGAGATCCAAGACGCCTCCTCCTGGGATTGTTGTGGACGGCAGCGCCATTTTCAGAGCTATCAGTGTGAGCGTGTCATAGCTCTTTAAATGGTACTGCTGGCTGCACTCAACGGGCCGCTGAGGAGGACGGACCACCTGGATCAGAGGGTCAGGAGGTTATAACACTTTAGTGTCGCGGCCTCTGTGGGCGTGGCCGCCTGGAACCGGCCAATCGCGCGGCTCCTCGGCGACAGGGAAGCTGAGAAGAGTTTGGTTAGTCCACGATAACGTCACATCTTATAATACTTCTTGATGCTATTTAATACTATTCTGAACCATCTACCTGAAGGCAACACTGATCTGTAGTCAGCGGCTAGAGAGCTGGTCTCCATCAGAGGCCACGTTGAAGGAAGGATTTCCACTTCCTGATTGAATTGATGTGGGTTTCTGCCTCGCTTCACCGTTTCTCTCTCTCTCTCTTTCTGTTGGTTCGACTGTCTGTCCTCTCTCAAAGACACACACACACACACACACACACACACACTCTGTCAACTCTGCCAAGATGAAAGACGATGATAAACAATATACAGTAGATGCATCTGGCTCACATCTGCAAACACACACACAATGAATGAGCATAAACATCATGTGTGTGTCTCACAGCTGCTGCATGGTTAACATCATATGTGTGTCTCACAGCTGCATGGTTAACATCATATGTGTGTCTCACAGCTGCTGCATGGTTAACATCATGTGTGTGTCTCACAGCTGCATGGTTAACATCATATGTGTGTCTCACAGCTGCATGGTTAACATCATATGTGTGTCTCACAGCTGCTGCATGGTTAACATCATGTGTGTGTCTCACAGCTGCATGGTTAACATCATATGTGTGTCTCACAGCTGCTGCATGGTTAACATCATGTGTGTGTCTCACAGCTGCTGCATGGTTAACATCATGTGTGTGTCTCACAGCTGCATGGTTAACATCATATGTGTGTCTCACAGCTGCTGAATGGTTAACATCATGTGTGTGTCTCACAGCTGCATGGTTAACATCATATGTGTGTCTCACAGCTGCTGCATGGTTAACATCATGTGTGTGTCTCACAGCTGCATGGTTAACATCATGTGTGTGTCTCACAGCTGCATGGTTAACATCATGTGTGTGTCTCACAGCTGCATGGTTAACATCATGTGTGTGTCTCACAGCTGCATGGTTAACATCATGTGTGTGTCTCACAGCTGCATGGTTAACATCATATGTGTGTCTCACAGCTGCTGAATGGTTAACATCATGTGTGTGTCTCACAGCTGCATGGTTAACATCATATGTGTGTCTCACAGCTGCTGCATGGTTAACATCATGTGTGTGTCTCACAGCTGCTGCTTGGTTAACATCATATGTGTGTCTCACAGCTGCTGCATTGTTAACATCATGTGTGTGTCTCACAGCTGCATTGTTAACATCATGTGTGTGTCTCACAGCTGCATGGTTAACATCATATGTGTGTCTCACAGCTGCATGGTTAACATCATATGTGTGTCTCACAGCTGCTGCATGGTTAACATCATGTGTGTGTCTCACAGCTGCATGGTTAACATCATATGTATGTCTCACAGCTGCTGCTTGGTTAACATCATGTGTGTGTCTCACAGCTGCTGCATGGTTAACATCATGTGTGTGTCTCACAGCTGCATGGTTAACATCATATGTGTGTCTCACAGCTGCTGCATGGTTAACATCATGTGTGTGTCTCACAGCTGCATGGTTAACATCATATGTGTGTCTCACAGCTGCTGCATGGTTAACATCATGTGTGTGTCTCACAGCTGCTGCATGGTTAACATCATGTGTGTGTCTCACAGCTGCTGCATGGTTAACATAATGCGTGTGTCTCACAGCTGCATGGTTAACATCATGTGTGTGTCTCAAAGCTGCATGGTTAACATCATATGTGTGTCTCACAGCTGCTGCATGGTTAACATCATATGTGTGTCTCACAGCTGCATGGTTAACATCATGTGTGTGTCTCACAGCTGCATGGTTAACATCATGTGTGTGTCTCACAGCTGCATGGTTAACATCATATGTGTGCAGGTTCATTCACATTTCACAATTTAAACAATAATGTTTTGGTAATATTTTCAGTAGTTAGAATAAACGGGTCAAACAAACACAGGACTTTCACCCAGGAGACCGCTTTTTGTCTTACTTTTGTAATGCATCTTTCACACTTAACTAGTTCAGTTTATAAAACAAACACACTTAATCTAACCCAAACATGTATTGCTTAAACATAAAGTAAGTGAATCTAAAAACTGGGTAAACCAACGTGGGAAGTTTAATTTTAAAACACACTTCATGGATGCAAAGAGCGGAAACTCTACGTTTCCTGTGGACACTTTATTTTGAAAAGACATTTTAAATGACACATGTAGAATGAGACTTTGTTGACACAATTTGAAGCTCTGTGTTTCTTTTTTCTGACAGAAGCTTCGTCGCAAATGATGAGTTCAAGGATCTGACGATAATGACGTAGTTTGAACGAATGTTAAAAAATAATATAAACTTTTCATCAAGCAGTGTCCAGCGGTGCACGTTGCCATGGGTACCGCTGCCGCCTGCGTCGGTGGCACCCCTCTGACAATGAAGCAGTGGGAACCAATTTATACGTGGTTCCCTGAACGCATCTGAGCTGCTGGATGTGGGAAGAAAAAAACATCTGTTTTCTGTCTGAGCATCATATGAGGATACCCCCCCCCCCCCCCATACACACACACACACACACACACACACACACACAGTAGTGATATCTCTTTATTCCAGACATGTAAGCAATTTGTGGAGGAATGGTGTGTTGCAGGCGACAGTCATCCAGAAATAATCAAACTTCTGATCCACTGAGAGCCGGCAGCACAAGGATCTCTTACTAAACACACACACACACACAGACCCTGTTTACCTGGAGGCTTAGGCTACTCTACTCGTATTTTAAGTAAGAATCCTGCTTGTTTCAGCACCGATACATGTGTTCAGATGAGTGTGTGTGTGTCCGTGTGTGTGTGTGTGTGTGTGTGTACACATATGTGTTTTGTTGACTTCCCCACAGGCCCACCCGCCTGCGTACTTCCCCCTCATGCCTCAGTGCTTGTGTCCAGGCTAAAGCCGCTTTTAATGCTCCGAGACACACGGAGCAGGAGGTTCAGTGCTGCTGTCAGCGGCGTCCGCCCACAGCCGTCTGAGAGGACACACACACACACACACACACACACACACACACACACACACACACACACACACACACACACACACACACACTTTAGGCGACCTGACCCAATACAAAGAGACAAACGTTGAGGGGGTGGGACCAAGGGCGAGGGGAACAGGTGCTATTCCTAAAAATGAAAAACACAGATGATGTCATCCATTCGCCATTTGACAAAAAATGTCTGTATCACACACAAGAGGAGTCGTTGTTAATAACTCTCATTTTGGGATGTTTGATTTGGCTATGGACGGTGAACAGTGGACGACGGAGCATTTTCAAAAACCAGTCTCAGAGTCCCCCTGATTCTGGCGCCCCCTCTGGACTTGAGTGGTAGTGTCTCTGAGCACCAGACTCCTTTCAGAAAACCTCTCATTTTACTGCAGCGGGGTCTGACAGTCCACCCCTCTTGGTCCTGGTCCTGGTCCTGGTCCTGGTTCTGGTTCAACATCGTTGTAATCTTGTTGTTGACGGCTTCGTGTGCTCGTGGCGCTCCATCCCTCTGTGCGGCCTCGTCGGGTTTCTTTGGCTGAAGCTCTCTCCGTCCTCCCAGATGCTCTCTGGCGAGTCTTCAGACCGGCCTCATCGAGCCGGGAATGTTTTAATCCCACGACGGGAGACATTCCTGATTCCTTCAGTAGACCTGACGTCAGCAGCTCTTCGGCTTTCGGGTAAATCGCTTTGAATGTTCGGACTCCAGAGTCCCGAATCAACGTGTTTGAGTTTTATTTCGTATCTCGTGACTTTGAACGTAGCTGAACTCTCTCTCTCTCTCTCTCTCTCTCTCTCTCTCTCTTTCTCTCTCTCTATAATTGAGGTGATGACATTACCTCCAGTAATTTGTTTTGCAGCGAGGACTCGGGATGCTTTTGCTCACCTTTGCACATTTCAGTCGTCAGGTTGCAAAACAAGCCGCTCCTTCAAGGTCGGAGGAACAAACATGGAGTTTTAGAAAGTCAAGCTGTTTGCCAACAATCTGTTTTTTCTTCTCTCGTTTTTGTTGCTGACCTACAAGCAAACTTTCCTCGGGAGCTTTTACATAAAACTCTTTTCAGTGCCGTGTAATCTCTTTTCTATTCAAATTCCGGTCTGTTGTGTTCTTCCTCTCCTCTCCTCTCTCATCTCCTCTCTCATCCTCTCCTCTCTTCTCCTCCTCTCCTCCTCTACTCTCCTCTCTCCTATCTCCTCTCTCCTCTCACCTCCTCTCTTCTCCTCTCTCCTCTCCTCTCTCCTGTCCTCCTCTCCTCCTCTCCTCCCATCAGCATCACAGCGGGTAGTGAGTTGTTTTTACTTCTTGTGTTGCCTCAAGTGGCTCGAGGCTGAAACCACTTGTTGAAACAGATCGGTGACCTGGAGCAGAGGAAAGAAAGAGAGAAAGAAAGAAGAGAGAAAGAAAGAGGAGAGAAAGAAAGAGGAGAGAAAGAAAGAGGAGAGAGGAGGGAAACGGCTTCCTGATTGTGAGGATCAATTATTCCACTTCAGGCAGAACGACTGAGTGGATCATCAGAAGAAGTAGAGAAGGGGGAGGAGGGGGAGTGACCGCGAGTCATGGGCGTCAAGAGAGAGAGTGTGTGTGTGTGTGTGTGGTTAGTTACCGCACAAAATATAGATTTCTGTCGCCCTCATAACCCCCAAGCAGCAGCACTACGTTCCAGTATTTTGCCTCAAAGATATCAATACGCCTCAGAAACTAGAGCCGCGTGTTCGGCTCCCGGAGGTTCGATGCCGGGGTAGCATCCGTTACAGCAGAACTGGAGAGCACAGAACGGCTGAGTTTGATTGACAGGTTGTTTATCCGTTCATCTAGTATTTTTTTTTTGCCATCATTTTCCAATTTTCCATTTTGCAATAATTTCCCGATCGTTCTGTGAGACAGGGAAGAGTACACATAATATAATAATAGATATCAATAATTAATTCAATAATTCAGCTTGAATACCTGCCAGTCAAGCTCCCATTGGTTGGCAGCCAGACTCTTAAAGGGCCAGCGACGTGAGGATGTTAACCTGCTGAAGCAATATTGGAATATGAGGAATATGAGTGTAAAAGGATGCAGAGGAAACCTTCAGCTAGGTGGACTGGACTGTAATCTTTTTATTTAAGAAAGTATTGACCTGTAAATTAACCTTTTTGTAAGCGCGCTCTCTTACACTAAATCTCCTGCGTCCAGGAGGACGCGCTCCTCTCCGGTTAACGCTCCGGTTAATCCAGAGGACTCGGAGTGCCGGGAAGCTTCAGCGCCGGAGGAGTGAGGCGCTTTGTTCAAATCCATGAGCCGAGGTCTCATGGATTAGAGCTTAGATCAGCTCCTTCATCCTACGCTTCCTCATTAACAACTATTGCCTTTCCTTTCATTTAATTTCCTTCCCTTTACTTTCCTTCCCTTCCCTTTCCTTTGTTTTCCTTAAATTTCCTTCCATTTCCTTCCATTTCCTTCCATTTCCTTCCTTTACCTTCCTTTTCTTTCCATCCCTTCCCTTTCCTTTCCTTTCCTTCCCTTCCCTTTCCTTTCTTTTCCTTACATTTCCTTTCCTTCCATTTCCTTCCTTTACCTTCCTTTACCTTCCATCCCTTCCCTTTCCTTTCCTTTCCTTACATTTCCTCCCCTTTCTTTACATTTCCTTTCCTCTCCCCCTCTTCCTACAGACATCAGGGTCTTGACATGCAGCGTTCAAAGTCTTGCTCAAGGGCACTTTAGCAAGATGAATGTTTTTGCCGTATTGCAGATCTGTTTAGTCTGCTGATCCCTCCCTCTCTCCCTCTCTCCCTCTCTCTCTCCCTCTCTCTCTCCCTCTCTCTCTCCCTCTCTCTCTCTCTCTCTCCCTCCCTCCCCCCCCCTCTCTTCCTCCCTCTCTCTCTCCCCGGGCCTCGTTAAACACATCTCCATCCTGTCTCCGGCTCTGCCAGTCGCCTGTTGGCTCAGCTGTGTACAAACAACTGCCAGTAAACACAGAATGGAATGCGGCCCACATGTCCCGCTGCAAACAACATTTCCATTTGATCCAAATATGAAAATGACCCCAAAAAAAAAAAAAAAATGCTCCAAATGAGCACTGAGGGTTGACGCTTCCTGTACGTTATTATAAATGTTTCTGTATATTACATCAGCCTTCGCTGGGTTCATCACTTGCTTTCATATTAAGAGTTTGTGCTTTTTTTAATGAGGCTTCAGATGAAAGTTTTCTGTCACATGTTGGCTTTCATCTTCCATCTCGAGGAGATCTGGTTTACTTTATTCTGCATAATATACATAATTTACATTAATCTGTACATGAAGATCTAACATACTAGAGTCATGTTCAGGGCTGGTTATATATATATATAATATATATATATATATAAACGTGCGGTTGTGAACTCGCGGTTGTGAACGCGAGGTTGTGAACTCGCGGTTGTGAACGCGAGGTTGTGAACGTATGGTTGTGAACGCGCGGTTGCGAACGCGCGGTTGCGAACGCGCGGTTGCGAACGCGCGGTTGCGAACTTGCGGTTGCGAACGTATGGTTGCGAACGTGCGGTTGTGAACGTACGGTTGTGAACATGCGGTTGTGAACGTATGGTTGTGAACGCGCGGTTGCGAACGCGCGGTTGCGAACGCGCGGTTGCGAACTTGCGGTTGCGAACGTATGGTTGCGAACGTGCGGTTGTGAACGTACGGTTGTGAACATGCGGTTGTGAACGTATGGTTGTGAACATGCGGTTGTGAACGTATGGTTGTGAACTCGCGGTTGTGAACTCGCGGTTGTGAACTCGCGGTTGTGAACTCGCGGTTGTGAACGTATGGTTGTGAACGTATGGTTGTGAACTTGCGGTTGTGAACGTGCGGTTGTCAACGTATGGTTGTGAACATGCGGTTGTGAACGTATGGTTGTGAACGTATGGTTGTGAACTCGCGGTTGTGAACTCGCGGTTGTGAACTCGCGGTTGTGAACTCGCGGTTGTGAACGTATGGTTGTGAACGTATGGTTGTGAACGTGCGGTTGTGAACGTGCGGTTGTGAACGTGTGGTTGTGAACTTGCGGTTGTGAACTTGCGGTTGTGAACGTGCGGTTGTGAACTTGCGGTTGTGAACGTATGGTTGTGAACGTGCGGTTGTGAACGTATGGTTGTGAACGTATGGTTGTGAACTTGCGGTTGTGAACGTATGGTTGTGAACTTGCGGTTGTGAACGTGCGGTTGTGAACGTATGGTTGTGAACATGCGGTTGTGAACGTATGGTTGTGAACTCGCGGTTGTGAACTCGCGGTTGTGAACTCGCGGTTGTGAACGTATGGTTGTGAACTCGCGGTTGTGAACTCGCGGTTGTGAACGTATGGTTGTGAACTCGCGGTTGTGAACGTATGGTTGTGAACTCGCGGTTGTGAACGTATGGTTGTGAACGTGTGGTTGTGAACGTGCGGTTGTGAACGTATGGTTGTGAACGTATGGTTGTGAACGTATGGTTGTGAACGTATGGTTGTGAACGTATGGTTGTGAACGTATGGTTGTGAACGTATGGTTGTGAACGTATGGTTGTGAACGTATGGTTGTGAACGTGCGGTTGTGAACGTATGGTTGTGAACGTATGGTTGTGAACGTATGGTTGTGAACGTATGGTTGTGAACGTGCGGTTGTGAACGTATGGTTGTGAACGTGCGGTTGTGAACGTGTGGTTGTGAACGTGTGGTTGTGAACGTGTGGTTGTGAACGTATGGTTGTGAACGTATGGTTGTGAATGTGCGGTTGTGAACGTATGGTTGTGAACATGCGGTTGTGAACGTGTGAAGATCATGCAGCAAAGCTCCAGCAGTTCAAAGAGCATAACTCTCTGCCGACACGGTGCGGCTCATCTGAGCTTCTGATTAGCTTCTGCTCGATCGAGACTCGACTTGATGAAAGATCAATGAACACGTGTTCGATACCCCCCCCCCCCCCCTCACCTCCCTCCCTTCCTTACCAACACTGCTCTCCAAACAGCTTCGTTTCCACCAAAGAGCGGCGGTGGCGGCATCGTCACATCGAGAGAGCAGTTGAGGGTTTAACGCCGCAATGTGGCAGCAATTTCGGGTTTTTCCGCTCTGGCGGAGCTCCGCAGCTCGTTTCCTCCTGAAAAGCCGAAATGTTCGAGGCTGGAAGTCTGGAAGGTGAATTTCACGGCCAGTTTGGCAGCGGGACGTGTGTTCGGTCAGGGTGTTGGTGTAAACAGCTCGTAATGGCTTTAGCCCGCAGTGAGGCGCACACACACACACACACACACACACACACACACACACACACACACACACACACACGTGCACCACACACATGCATTCCTATGTTACTGTTTACAAATGAGACTCATTATGTGCCAAATGAGTTTCAAACGAGTGCACTAATGTGCACTAACTGCAGTGCTTTTGTTTTGTGCGCTGATGTCACATTTAAATGAGTTTGTGCAACAGCAGCAACATGTTGGATCCAACATTACATTTGTTTTTATTCGCCTGAAAGAAAACCTTATTTCAGGTTATCTTCAACCAATAGAAATTCAACATCTTTGGAGATTGTTATTGGGCAGAGACCAGATGTCAACGTTTGTCCATTTGGAATTGCGTATCTCATAAAGTACACACTGACATCCCTCTTGGTATCACATCTTTCTTTCCCAATATAAAATATGCTCCATCTCTTTCTCAATTTTCTGAGATGCTTATCTTGATGGTGTAGTGTGTGTGTGTGTGTGTGTGTGTGTGTGTGTGTGTGTGTGTGTGTGTGTGTGTGTGTGTGTGTGTGTGTGTGTGTGTGTGTGTGTGTGTGTGTGTGTGTGTGTGTGTGTGTGTGTGTGTGTGAACGGACGTTAATATGCCCAGCATGCAGTCAGTGAGCCCTGAAGCCCCGCCCCTCTTCTCCACTACTGCAAAGAACTCTGTTTATTCAAAGTGTATTCATATAAAGTTCACGATTGCAACCAAACTCTGCAGCACACGTCCTCGGGTCGGCGGCAAAATGCCCACCAAGGGTGAAGGGGATCGCACGACCGGCTCTTGAGAAATGTGAAGGACGCACAGACGCACCGATTAACGGCTTCATGGTCGGATATGAGGGCCTGGTGGCAGCTGATTCCTCTGCAGTTTGACTTTTGTTTTATTTCTTAGATCTCTATGTTTTAATACTGTCTGCAGTGTTGAGAAGAAGGATGCACCGTGTTGTTTTGAGAATGCATATCAATGTTTTTTTTCTCGTGTCCTCGCAGGTATTCTGTCCTGCAGAACGGGAACCACACGGCGCAGAAGAAGAAGTCTCTTCACGCCGTCACAGAGTCCCACGAGTCCTGCTTGTGACCAGCGACGCCTCCTCCGTCACGCCTCCAACGACCTCGGCTCTACACCCTCGCAGCTGGAACCAGATGCCACAAACCCAGCAGGTCTCCTGCAGAACCGGAACCCCCGATTGGACTTCAGGGGGTCCGGGCCAGGAATGTGACTTTTCCAAAAGAAAGGTGCATCTGGTTTTGAAAGTTCAGCCGGAACCTCATCCTGCGGTCTTTTGAAGGTGGGATGGGGGGGACCAAGCGGACCGGAACTGAACCAGTCCTCCGCCGTGCTGGTGCTCCCGTCTGCAGGCCCACAATGACCGGGCTGTCCCGGTGGACTCAGAACCAGCATGTGACCGCGATCCCACCAGCAGGCCCGCTGGTCGCGATCCGTGGAGAACCGGCAGCTCAGCCCGGAATGTGTGGGGAGGAATTCCACAGCGTGACTGTTTACTGACTGGGAGTCGTGGGGGGGAATTATGTTGCCAAAGCTATTTGATATTTCATACAGAGGACCTATTGATTATTACACCATGCTCCCCGTGGCCATGGGTTTGACAGGGTTGTTCCTGGAGGCAGAGTTTAGAAGAATACTCCTTTTTGCTAAACAAAGAGAAAAGTCTCGACTCGGAGCTGAAGAAGCTGTATGTCTCCCAGGTTGAAGTTTTTCCAGCTTTAATAAATCCTCTCTAAGCTGAAAGAGAAAATGTGTTTGCACGACTGCGTTAAATCCCTGACCGACACGTCGACGTGCATCATCACAAGGCTGCACGGGGCTGCTGGGAAACTTCTGGGATCACGGCTCGTAAAAGCTGCTCATGAATGATTCAACGCTGGGATGATGTGTCCATGTCCTCATGTGTGATGTTTTTCATGTATGAAACGCCCTTTTCCCATCATCCCTCACATGCTGGGTCGGCCATGTATTCCCTCCTTCCTCCGAGGACTCTTCAAAGAATGTAGCGGACATGTTTCCATTTTTAGTTGGTGGAGACCAAAGCAGACTGAATATTTGGGAAATCAAACACAACTTTATGATAATGTTGCTTTGTTTATGCTGGATGTGCAAACACACTACTGAGAAATACCAAAACCGTATAAACGTGAGACACGTGTCATGTCTGTGAGTCTTTCTCAAAATCAATACATCTTATCAGCTTTTCAGTTTATCAAAAGCATCATTCAGAGTTTGAACTTCTACAGATTGTACGCACAAATGTGCAGAAATGTTTGCTGCTCAGCGACAAACACTCTGTGAATATGAGTTCATAAAGAAACTTGAGAAACAGCAAATGATCCTTTTATGGGTTCACATTTCTCTTTCATTTAAAACAAATATTTTGAAAGCAATTGTGCAATTGTGTTATTTACACATAAGCAAGCATAAAACAAGGGAAGGTAATGTATTTTCTTTTTTTTAAATAAAAAAAATATTTAAATAATTTTTTAGCATTCAATGGATCAAATTCTCGGCCAATAAAATTCTGGTAATTGTTGTCGTAAAACTGTAATAAACCAGTTTAATGATGTCATTCTGTTCCAGAGGTGTCGAGCTGTCGGCGCTCGCCACTTTATCGCTTGAATTAGCGACATTCACCGCTTACATAGGAAAACAGTTGCCAACTCTGGGCCGTTTTTTTTGTGAGACAGTTTTTATTTACATTACATTTCATTTAGCTGATGCTTTTATCCAAAGCGACTTACATGATATACAGTAAACCATTGACACAGCAACGGTGAGCAATTAGGGTTAAGTGTCTTGATCAAGGACACAACGACACGGACTGCCGGAGCCGGGGATCGAACCACCGACCCTCTGATTGAAAGACCGACTTGCTAACCACTGGTTGCATGTTTTCTCAAATGATGCCGCGCCCGGCTTTAAAACAAAGCTGTTTTTTCCTTCTTTGTGATCACACAGAGGAATCACGGCACAGAACCCTCCAGAAAGAGTCGAGAAGGAACAAACGCAGCCTGAAATCAGTTAATCAGACGAAAACAAATCCGTTGAGCGCTGATTCTGTGGCACGGAGACGTAAAATAAAACACTTGACTGGAGACACGGAGGACGAGGTAATTACAAACCCCTGCAGAGACGAGCCCATCGACCCAGTTCAGCAAGTCACAGATCAGGAGGCTCTCCTGTTACTCCAGATACATGAATATGAGCATCGCTGACCCAGGATCAGCTGAGGAGAGAGAGGGAGGAGCCAGTAGGGAGGAGGGAGGAGCCAGACCACCTGACCAGTAGAGTTCACTTCCTCACCATTTCGGTGAATCTCCACATTTCTTTCGGCAGAAGACGTCGGTTGACAAGACGAGAGTGAAACTTAACGACATATTAGTGCAATATATTTATTTTTGTTACTTTTCCTGTAGAATTTACAACATAAATCTCAAAGCCAGTTGTGGTACTAGCAGAGCGGACGTTTTCATCTGCAGGAAGCCGTTCGTCGGGCTGAAGCGTCCTTGAGCGACACATGAATATCCGTCAGCTTCTGAAGGAGATGCTCATCCAAAAATCAATCTTTCAGAGTACCTTTCACCTCCAGCTGTCTCCAACTGCCACGAGCCGTTTGTAGTTTTGTTCTTCAATTCTCTCTCCTGACCACCAGGGGGCGACTCCTCTGGTTGTATAGAAGTCTATGGTTCAAGTGTTAAAGCTGCATTCTCTCTCCTGACCACCAGGGGGCGACTCCTCTGGTTGTATAGAAGTCTATGGTTCAAGTGTTAAAGCTGCATTCTCTCTACTGACCACCAGGGGGTGACTCCTCTGGTTGTATAGAAGTCTATGCTTCAAGTGTTAAAGCTGCATTCTCTCTCCTGACCACCAGGGGGCGACTCCTCTGGTTGTATAGAAGTCTATGGTTCAAGTGTTAAAGCTGCATTCTCTCTCCTGACCACCAGGGGGCGACTCCTCTGGTTGTATAGAAGTCTATGGTTCAAGTGTTAAAGCTGCATTATCTCTCCTGGCCACCAGGGGGTGACTCCTCTGGTTGTATAGAAGTCTATGCTTCATGTGTTAAAGCTGTATTCTCTCTCCTGGCCACCAGGGGGCGACTCCTCTGGTTGTATAGAAGTCTATATAAATGACTCTACTTTTCTCTTGATGTATTCCCTCAGTAAACATTGTAAACATGAGTTTACGTCTCAATCTCAATAGAAAATGCTTCCTTCGCTCTGATGAACATGATTTCTTCCATAACTGAAGCACAAGCACTTTTTTGAAGTTATGAAAGGCAATAAAAAATAAACTGAATTGAATTGAAAAAGAGAGTAAAAAGTTCAGAATCGCTTCCAAAAACAATCTATGGGAGCATTAAATATTATTTATTTTCCTATATGTGTTTAGTGTTGTTACAGTAATTAAAATCTAAATATTTTTAATTTGATATTATATAAAAAGTATGCATTAAAAGACCAGTTAGCTTATTTGTCAATGTTCATTTTGTTTAACTTTTCCCACTACGGAGAGAACATTTTACAGAATGTGATGAAAAAGCAAAGAGTGCAGATTGTAAATTTACAATCTTGTAAAAGATTGTAAATTAAATAAAAATTATTTTTCCTATAAAATAAGGAGCTCCAAAAGGTGCATATTTAACTATCTGTAAATAAAAAAATATATGAAATCATAATTTCTTAAGAAATATGAAATCATAATTTCTTATTTCCCAAAAGATTTTGCTCTCAGAATACATTTCCATTTATATCCTGATGATTTGGGATGTCCAACCAAATTATTCAGTAACAAGAGAATTAGCATGAGTAAATAATTTGATATGATTAAATAATTTATTTATTATTATCTGTTTCCACACATTTAATTTGACCTCCGCCACAATCGACTCACAGCTTAAAAAAAGCCTGACGCAGCTTTTTTTGTCCACCTTTAGTCCAGAGTTTAGTATTCCAGAAGCAAACACTGATGCTGCAGTTTCCTTGTGTCCTTCCCTCTCTCCTTCCCTCTGTCCCTCCCTCTCTCCTTCCCTCTCTCCTTCCCTCTCTCCTTCACTCTGTCCTTCCCTCTGTCCCTCCCTCTCTCCTTCCCTCTCTCCTTCATTACCGTGACCTCCCTCTGCAGAGGAAGCCACACGTCCGTAAACAAAGACGTTGAATATAAACTAAATAAATCTCAGTTCCACAGAGAAGTTGCACATTCAGCCTCTTTTTTATTTTTTATAAGCAATCACTCGTTTTCAGCATTTTTTTGAACCCACAATTTTCTTTTCAAACAAACTTGTTTGTTGTTTTTCCATAAGTATAAAAGGAGGCAGACTTTGCGTTTTCCTATATTCTGCCCAATTTTTTCCTTCTTAATTTTGCTGTTCAATAGCCGCCCACTTCCACGGCTGCGGTTTCCATGACATCTGAGTACGCTGAATGTCAGGCGGTGTGTAAGTCCATTCTGTGTGTGTGTGTGTGTGTGTGTGGGGGGGTGGGGGGGCTCCTCAACAGTCTAAAATTAGGAAAACGTCAAGCTCGCCCACCATCATGAATTTAATGAGCCAAGGAGGAAGACCATTTTTGGAGATCTACCAAACTCATCACAAGATGCAAAAATAAAAATTTTATAAAAATCAATGAGAGCGTTCGAGTTATGAACCAATCTGAGAGATTCAAAGGGTCACGGAGCTATTTTTAAAGGGTGAGTGAGACCAAGAGAGCCGAGAAGAAGAAAAACAACCTTGAAATCTATATTTCTTTCTTCTCACTTCTTCAAAAACTCAGTCGGAGCATCTGTCCACCTGTGAAGGATTCCTCAAAGGTCCTCAAAGGTCCTCAAAGGTCCCCAAAGGTCCTCAAAGGTCCCCAAAGGCCTCAGTTCATTAGTGGTGTGTCTGAGCTTCCTGTTGCTCATCAGTGGGACTCGATCCAGTGAACTCTGAGTTCAGACCTCGTTCATTGAGAGTTTAGAGCCAGAACACAGACCACCTAAACACAGACCACCTAAACACAGACCAGCTAAACACAGACCAGCTAAACACAGACCACCTAAACACAGACCAACTGAACACAGACCACCTAAACACAGACCAGCTAAACACAGACCAGCTAAACACAGACCACCTAAACACAGACCAGCTAAACACAGACCAGCTAAACACAGACCAACTGAACACAGACCTCCTAAACACAGACCAGCTAAACACAGACCAGCTAAACACAGACCAGCTAAACACAGACCACCTAAACACAGACCAACTGAACACAGACTTCCTAAACACAGACCAGCTAAACACAGACCAGCTAAACACAGACCACCTAAACACAGACCAGCTAAACACAGACCACCTAAACACAGACCAGCTAAACACAGACCACCAAAAACACAGACCACCTAAACACAGACCAGCTAAACACAGACCAGCTAAACACAGACCAGCTAAACACAGACCACCTAAACACAGACCAACTGAACACAGACCTCCTAAACACAGACCAGCTAAACACAGACCAGCTAAACACAGACCACCTAAACACAGACCAGCTAAACACAGACCAGCTAAACACAGACCAGCTAAACACAGACCAGCTAAACACAGACCAGCTAAACACAGACCAGCTAAACACAGACCAGCTAAACACAGACCACCTAAACACAGACCAGCTAAACACAGACCAGCTAAACACAGACCACCTAAACACAGACCAGCTAAACACAGACCAGCTAAACACAGACCAGCTAAACACAGACCAACTGAACACAGACCTCCTAAACACAGACCAGCTAAACACAGACCAGCTAAACACAGACCAGCTAAACACAGACCACCTAAACACAGACCACCTAAACCCAGACCACCTAAACCCAGACCGACTTAACACAGACCACCTAAACACAGACCACCTAAACACAGACCGACTAAACACAGACCACCTAAACACAGACCACCTAAACCCAGACCGACTTAACACAGACCACCTAAACACAGACCACCTAAACCCAGACCACCTAAACCCAGACCGACTTAACACAGACCACCTAAACACAGACCACCTAAACACAGACCGACTAAACACAGACCAGCTAAACACAGACCACCTAAACACAGACCACCTAAACCCAGACCGACTTAACACAGACCCCCTAAACACAGACCACCTAAACACAGACCACCTAAACACAGCTCGACTAAACACAGACCAACTGAACACAGACCACCTAAACACAGACCACCTAAACCCAGACCGACTTAACACAGACCACCTAAACACAGACCAACTAAACACAGACCAGCTAAACACAGACCACCTAAACACAGACCACCTAAACACAGACCACCTAAACACAGACTACCTAAACACAGACCAACTAAACACAGACCAGCTAAACACAGACCACCTAAACACAGACCACCTAAACACAGACCACCTAAACACAGCTCGACTAAACACAGACCACCTAAACACAGCTCGACTAAACACAGACCACCTAAACACAGACCACCTAAACACAGACCACCTAAACACAGCTCGACTAAACACAGACCAACTGAACACAGACCACCTAAACACAGACCACCTAAACCCAGACCGACTTAACACAGACCACCTAAACACAGACCAACTAAACACAGACCAGCTAAACACAGACCACCTAAACACAGACCACCTAAACACAGACCACCTAAACACAGACTACCTAAACACAGACCAACTAAACACAGACCAGCTAAACACAGACCACCTAAACACAGACCACCTAAACACAGACCACCTAAACACAGCTCGACTAAACACAGACCACCTAAACACAGCTCGACTAAACACAGACCACCTAAACACAGACCACCTAAACACAGACCACCTAAACACAGCTCGACTAAACACAGACCACCTAAACACAGACCACCTAAACACAGCTCGACTAAACACAGACCAACTGAACACAGACCACCTAAACACAGACCACCTAAACACAGAACAGCTAAACACAGAACAGCTAAACACAGAACAGCTAAACCTAGACCACCTAAACACAGACCAACTGAACACAGCTCGACTAAACACAGACCAACTGAACACAGACCACCTAAACACAGACCACCTAAACACAGACCACCTAAACACAGAACAGCTAAACACAGAACAGCTAAACACAGAACAGCTAAACCTAGACCACCTAAACACAGACCAACTGAACACAGCTCGACTAAACACAGACCAACTGAACACAGACCACCTAAACACAGACCACCTAAACACAGACCACCTAAACAGCGTGAAAGTCCTCCATTCTTTTCCTCTTCACTCCGTAGCCTTTTAAAAGCCTTCAGCCTCCTAAACATCCTTCGGCCTCCACATAGCGCGTCTGTACAATTCATCTCTGAAACAACGCTTTTTGGTTTTGTTTTGTTTGGGGGAAACTGTTCCTGTAGTTGTTGGTTCAATATTTACACAAGAAGAATAAAACAGAATCCAGTGAACAAAAGGGGGGTTTGTCCAGAATAATCGGCAAACTTCTGTTTTCATTCATTTTCTTTTGCACATTTTCAAATGCTGGATTTGAATAGCTTCATGTCACCGCGCAGGTATTTTTGGTACTGAAGCCTCTTTGCCTTTTTTATTTGCAAAAAAAATGAAAGAAAAACCGCCTTCTTCAATGTCAGCCGCTGCCTGGATCTCACTGAAGAACACATTTAGAGTATTTTAACTGAGAGGTCGTCAATTTGTTGTAGCAGACACAGACAGAGAGTTTGGACCCTTTATTTTTAAAGACAGAGTTATGAAATTATATAAATGTGCAGCTTCTTGAGTTGTATTCCCCGTCACATGCTCTGTAGCCCTCCATCTTTTAATTTATTTAATTTATGTTTTGAAGCTTACAGCATGAATGTGTATATAAAGAACAAAACAAGACAAAAACTCCATAAAATTGTCCTAAGGAGCCCAAAAAAAACTAACTTTTATAAAACTCTTCAGTATTTATTTTGACAGAACAAAATGGGTATTTTCATGTATGAAAAGAACATAAAAAGCTTCTCTTTCAGGGAGCTGAGATGTGTTTTGACTTTTCTCTGTTGCTATGTGACAGTTCTGATGAAAGGCTAATTAAAGATTTAAGAGATGTTGATAATCCTGTTGACTTTCTTTGTGTCTTGAAAGCGTCGCTTCACTCAAAGGGTTCCCGCTCGCTCGCCCAGATAATCCGCTCGCTCTCTTTCTCTCCGCTTCCTGTTTCCTGAGCGAAGCGTTGAAAGAAAGAAATCTCTGAAAGTTAAAGCACATAAAGATTATTGAAAGATAAAGAGATGTTCACACACCGCCTCAGCTCCGGCTCACTCTTTGTATGTCAAATTATCATTTTGGTTATTAAATCTTTTTTTTTACATATGAAACATATGAAGGCAAATCACTGTCATAAAGAGAGAGCGCAAATGAGCTCCACGCGCGAGCGCAAATCAGTCATACGCGCGTGTAATTTACTTTGATGAGCACTTTTACGTCACTCCGCGAGCAAACCCCTCTCGAAAGTTCCTCTCTCACGAGTAAAAGTCCCTCTCGCACATTTTTAACCTGCTCGCGCGCGAAGCTTCAATCTGCGCTCGCGTCTCTGTAACCTGCTCGCTCTCGAGTAGATTTTCTTTTTGACAGTAAGTGGGCGGAGCCAGTCGCCATCGTATCTCTACATCTAATTGGTTACAATCCTCGTCTTTGGATTGGCTGGATATCACATCCAGGAAGAGACAGAAAGTGCGAAACAGATGCGAAACAGATGAAAGAAGTTTTGTGTCAATAACCTTTAATGAATCCCTTACATTCAAGTTTTTACCTGTAAAAGAGGAGAAAAAAGGTTTGTGTTGTAATACCACTTTTGACCACAAGAGGCTGAAGCTAGCGCACAATATTTACATCATGCACCTTGTTTAGAGTGCATCGAGACATGTAGAACTTTGTGTCGTGCACTTCAGCTTATTTAAAGGAATATTACACTGAATATAACACTTAAATAAACACTTAATAAAACAAAACAAAAGTCACCTGCTACGAACTTGAGTAACTTTAACAAATATCTTTTTTTCACCCGTTTTTTAAGTCATAAACACGAAGCAGAAAACTATTCAGATCAGATTGAAATAGTTCAACACAAATATGTCGTGGGACAACTCGCCCAACTTGGCATCCGTTCATCTCTATGTTTTGGGGTTATTTTATTTAATATTTCTTTATAAGTTGACTGAACCTTGGCTAGACTCAAATGAGCAATCACACGGTCGGCCTCCTAAAATCACTCAGCTCTTCTTTAATGGGTCCACACAGCCTCCATCAGAGGGTTTGAAACGTGTCTCCGTCCCTCCAACCATCTGTAATAATCATATACGTTTTTATTTACTATCCTGCAGTTTTATATAGACGTAGTTCGTGCACAAAAATAGGCTTTCGGTGCCCAGATATGGCCAATAAATGAGTGTAGCCAGCTGAAGGAAGCAGATCTCCTCTTTAGACGGATAGCTGAATATAATATGCGGCTGAATGCATCCAAACAAACATTTTGTAACTCTAGAAGCTGCCAGTGACTCAGAAATGTTCCCTTCACATCATCGTAGACACAACCAGCGGCACGGTGACGTCTTTGTTCCTGGAAGCCGTCACAGAGGAGCCGCTGTGTTCAGGATCCATCGGAGCGTCGGCGGGTCGACCGCACTGAACGGAAGAAGATACACAAATAAAATGCCTCGTGCTCAAAGTAAATAAAGCGTCCTCTCGGGGGCTCCGTGGACCGATGGGGAGGACGCGCCATACACGGCCCTTCCAGTGGAGGGAAAGTGGGCACAGTGGCCTCCGGGGGGCCGTTCCAGTGTGGAAATGAAAATAAATGATTTTCCATTGGAGGAAATGTGATGGAACGTCCTCCAGGGGGCCGGGAACATGATCAACCCCCTCCCACCCCCGCTATATGTTATGTAAATTGGCTGTAGATATAGTGTGTATATAATTGTACACGTCCAAACTGAAAGTGAATCTTTTTCCCCCATTAGCTGGAGACGTCGTCTGACTTCAGATAAAACAAATGTTTTTTTCTTATTAAACAGAAAAGGATGATGTGGTTTAATAACGTAAATTGATTTTAACTCACCGTGTTGGCATTGGAATGTAAACTACATGCAATTCTGAGATAAAGTTTCGGTCGATCGAACTAGTTAATTAAATGTTCTATTTGTTGTGTTTCTCCGGATGAAAAGGACGAGGCAGACGGTGACGTCATCAGAGTCCAGACATCAGGACACGGCCAGACGAGATAAGGAAGCGAGCCCACGCAGCCGATCCAATTAGAACCTTCCTGACGAGAGCGCAACGCGGTTACAGACGAGGCATTCAGGGTGTGGAGGGAACCGCGGCGTCTTTCACTCCGATGGGAACGTCCTTCGTCATTATCGGTTGTTGTATTTGGGATCGATGTATTGCTCTGCATGTCAGATCCTCTTAACACTAGAACTGTAACGTTAGAAATAGAAACGTCGGGTGTATTTCACCCGACATCATGTACCTGATAAAAGATATATTAAAATACAAGGCAAATTGAAGGACTCTTCTTTTATTTTACCCTATAGAACAGGTATCATGGGGGGACCCTGAAAAAAGACTCAAAATCAGATGAGAAATTAGGGAATCGTCAATAAAACATGATTAGAAATATGAATAATAGAGCTATGAACTTGTTGTTTGGTCGTTAGTGTTCTGGGGTTGTTAAAGCTTCTAGTGATAACGAGATAATTATCTCCAGATTACAAAGCTCATAATCAACTAATCAATTTGTGAACTATGGAGCCAAATCCAGTATTTTTGTTCATTTGAAATGAACAAAGTTGAACCTGAAAATTCATGTTTTGCTCTTGAATTTTGAAAAATTCCATCCATCCATTTTCCACCGCTTATCCGGGGTCGGGTCGCGGAGGCAGCAGGTCCAGCAGGCTGACCCAGACAGCTGAGGTGGTTCGGGCATCTAATTAGGATGCCTCCAGGACGCCTCCCTTTAGAGGTTCAACTGGTGGGAGGCCCCGGGGAAGACCCAGGACACGCTGGAGGGATTATATCTCCCAGCTGGCCTGGGAACGCCTCGGGATCCCCCAGAATGAGCTGGTAGATGTTGCGGGTGAGAGAGAAAAATTCAACAATGTATTCCAAATAAAAATAAGTGTATGAAAGTTTTTTTTGGGTAATTTTTTGTTTTTGTTTTCAGTAACATATTTTATATTTTCAGCTTTCACACTTTTTTTAACATTTTCGATATCTTATTTTTTCGGGTTGACATTTTTTTTTTCAGTTTGAGGTTATTGGCCTGGATCTGGCATGGGGGGCGTGGTACCAACTACAGGGGCGTGGTACCAACTACAGGGGTGTGGCATCAACTACAGGGGCGTGGCATCAACTACAGGGGCGTGGTATCAACTATAGGGGCGTGGTATCAACTATAAGGGCATGGCATCAACTATAGGGGCGTGGCATCAACTACAGGGCCGTGGTATCAACTACAGGGGCGTGGTATCAACTACAGGGGCGTGGTATTAACTACAGAGGCGTGGCATCAACTACAGGAGCGTGGCATCAACTGCAGGGGCGTGGCATCAACTGTGAGTGACAGCATAACAAAGAAGGCTTGTCTTTTCAGACCCTGTAATTCCCCACCTGTCCAGCAGCTGTCACTAGAGAGCTCCTCACAGCCCCTCCCCCTCCCCGAGGCTCCTCCTCTTCTGGTGTTCACAGTGTTTAGTTCGATAATGTCTCCCGTTCTCTGCATGCTTTTAAAACGACAGCGTAACGCGCCGCCCGGACAAAAGTGTGAACTCCTTTTCGAGCAGATCTGCATATCCTCCGAGACGCGGTCCCATCCCCTTTAATAAATAATCCGCCCCCGCAGCTCCGCTCCATTCTCTGCTGATCCATTACTCGGACCGGCGGTGGGCCATTATTCCTTCAACCACGCGGAGTCTTTTCATTCCGAGGCCCGGAGTGTTAAATGGATTTTTCCACTCACAATGTCCGTCGCCGGCTCCCCATCGCTGTAATTGTTCTGGTTTGAGGAGGCGGGTACAAATGAGTACACGATATTAGAGACAATCTCACTGGAGCCTCGTGGCGCTCACTAAAATAATATGAAAGCGGTAGAGTAGAGTAATGCAGTCTGCTGGTGGCGGGTAAAGGTCTCTGCAGGGCTTCCTGTCCAGGTGAGGGACCACAGGGCTCTGAACAGAGCAACATGTTGAGATCCTGCAGGACCATAAACCAGATGTAGTGGTTTACGTCTAACATGGAATTTGGGTCCCAAAAAAAAAAGACCATTTTAAATGTGTTATTTTCTCAAACTAAAGCATTTTTTCTGTCTCCTTCCTCTCAAATCTTGACAAACTCAAAATGGGTTTATTTTTTTCTCTCCATACCTCCCTCTGCAAAAATAAAGTGAAAAAAAATAAATCAATTTGATTCACAGACCCGGCTTCCTCTCAGAGTCGCCTCTCCAGCTCCACTTCATCCTCACCTTTTCATTTCCCGCTGGGAATGGCTTCATGTCCGACCTCGTCATTTTTAATTTTCTCCCCAAAACAACCCCCCCTATATGTATATAAGTGGTCTTTTATTAACAGTATAGAGCCTGTGGGGTCCTTGTATGGTTAACACAGGTTATTATTCTTTTTGCACACATATCTTGTTTGCAGCATAAATAAATAAATCCTGCAGGAATCTATTGGCTCCAAAGGGATATGATGTATGCAATATAACTGTTCATTATTAAAACTCTAGTGAGGAACAAAATATTATTTTAATCTATCTGTGGTATAATTAATGGTTCTAGTCTTAACATGTTATTCAGCTGTAAATAGATTATCTGATACTTCAGAGTGAGTCATTAAAGATCAGCTGGAATAACAAGCAGCACCAGTTCTCACTGGATTGTTAAAAAAAAGACCTTTGAAGTCTTAATAATTCTGAAGAAATAATAATTCAGGTTAGATGTGAAACGATTTTCATAAACTAGATTTTCATCTGCTGGAAACCCAATATGATTTATCTTTAATGCTTGTTGCTTCAAGTTCAGTAATTATCCCAAAAAATGATTCTGGGAATAGATTTCCACATGAAAGTTTGTGGGCGGTCTGTGAGCAACTTCGTATGAGCAACTTTGTGTGAGCAACTTTGTGTGAGCAACTTTGTGTGAGCAACTCTGTATGAGCAACTTTGTGTGAGCAACTTTGTTTGAGCAACTCTGTATGAGCAACTTTGTATGAGCAACTTTGTGTGAGCAACTTCGTATGAGCAACTTTGTGTGAGCAACTCTGTATGAGCAACTTTGTGTGAGCAACTCTGTATGAGCAATTTTGTATGAGCAACTTTGTGTGAGCAACTTCGTATGAGCAACTTTGTGTGAGCAACTTTGTGTGAGCAACTCTGTATGAGCAACTTTGTGTGAGCAACTCTGTATGTGCAATTTTGTATGAGCAACTTTGTATGAGCAACTTTGAGAAGTGCTTCTCTTCAGCATTATTTTAAAACCGCATGCCGCTCCCGAACCGCAGTGGAAAAGTTTATTCCGTTGCATGTTTTGCAAATTTTAAAAGGACCCGAGGCTTGTAAAGTTCTTAGCGTGTTCCTAGCGTGTTTACGTTGAGCAGCCGGGTTCCCTTCGTCTGCAGCTGCCAGCTGACTGTAAACACTGAGGTCCTCTCTGAGCTCTAAGGATGAAGGGTGGAGGAAGAAGGAAGAAGGAAGAAGGATGAAGGATGAAGGATGAAGGATGAAGGAAGAAGGATAAAGGATGAAGGATGAAGGAAGAAGGATAAAGGATGAAGGAAGAAGGAAGGATGAAGGATGAAGGATGAAGGATGAAAGATGGAAGATGGAAGATGGAAGAAGGAAGAAGGAAGAAGGATGAAGGAAGAAGGATGAAGGATGAAGGATGAAGGAAGAAGGATAAAGGATGAAGGAAGAAGGAAGGATGAAGGATGAAGGATGAAGGATGAAAGATGGAAGATGGAAGATGGAAGAAGAAAGAAAGAAGAAGGATGAAGGAAGACGGAAGGATGAAGGAAGAAGGATGAAAGATGGAAGAAAGAAGAAGGATGAAGGATGAAGGAAGAAGGATGAAGGATGAAAAATGCAGGATGAAGGATGACAAATGAAGGAATAAGGATGAAAGAAGAAGGATGAAAGATGAAGGAAGAAGGAATAAGGAAGAAAGAAGAAGGAAGGATGTAGTATACATTGTTTCTCCTCAACCTCTCTGCTCATCCACAGTAACCTCCCCTTTAAGAGTCCAGAGACCTGCTGGTCACAGTCTCAGTCGTATCGATGTCCTCTGACAACGAGGCGCCTGTAATCGACTGTTTCATCTCGGTGTTTGTAGCTTCCCCTGAGGGCGGACCAAATAAAGGGAAGTCCCGGTGACTGGGAGGGGGGGTGGGGGTGATGGGATGTCTCTGTAAATGGGTTCCTGTTGGGGCTCCAGGTAATTGCAGCTGTCATTGTTTCCCTCCAGGCCGCCGGCTGCCTCGTGTGTGTGCTGCTGTGTTGTGTTGCAGAGGACTGATGGAGTCACGGTAACATTGAGTGACTCCACGCTGAAGAAACGAGCTGCTGGCTGCTGCTGCTGACCCCGAGACACTTAACCTGGGTCTGGGGGAGTTGGAAAAAAAACACTTGCTAACGTTACGCCAGGCTCACCATGCACAATAATGCACATGTGCATGTTGGTGCATGGGGCTCGTTGCAGCTGGAAGGCTTGTGAGGCGCTAACACTATGAGTTCACTATTATTAAAGGTGATTAACGAGGGGACACAAAGGAGGTGAAGTAGTGTCCTTATTCCTGTGTTTGTGGTTGTGTTTGTGGAGACTTACGCAACCTTTCAAAAACCTTGAAAGCCAAACTTCGCACAGATACTTCTAACATATATATACAGGGTGACTGTGGCTCAGTGGTTAGCAGATCTGTCTTTCAATCAGAGGATCGGTGGATAGTTCCGATAATTTTTTCTTTTCTGTGTACTATCATAAACCAATATACCACTAACATATGAATGCGTTATCTATGTTCACGAGGGTTTTCTGTACATTATACCTGTTGAAATTATTCAAATATTTAGTTTCGGCTGCGAAACATTCGTAAGTTTTCGCCAAAAAATGTCTGGTGTGCAAAAGGAATGTCGATTTTGAGGAAATAAAAGAACGATGTTGGCACCCAGCAGACGTAGTGTCACATGATTTATTCACATGATTTATTCACATGATTTATTCACATGCTTCTGAGAGAAACGCCACCACAGCATCGTAAACACAGAATATTCCCTCCATGCATCGTCTCTTCCTTCTCATCATCCTGAGATGCGACATGAGGGGAAGTGGATATAAATGACCTAATCGAGCTCGTGCCGCAGAGCAGCGCGAGATAAATACTCCGATGTTTTCCAAATGTTTTCTCTGTGTTTCATTCCAGCGGAAAACTTCTGAAATAAGCAAAAATAGATAGATCTGAAATCTAAATCATGTTTTTGACACAATTTAAATTGTTCCTCTGCCACACAGGGATGGGACTACTAGTCAAAAGCTAAATATTACACAGCTTATTAAACACAAGACTGCTTCAAATGAAAACCTCGACTCGACTCGACCCAACTTCACAGATCCATGCAGCAATTTACGAAAAATAGTCGTAATTTGTCATAATTTGTTACACTTTTGACATTTGAGTCGCCAAGAGGAACTTTTTTTTAAACAGCTTGCTCATCACGTCCTTTCAATAATATTGAACCAGCAAAATGCCAAATTTCAGCCAAATATAACCAATTAACTCAGAGGAGCCGAAGCTAATCATCTTTAATGCCATTTGAAATTCCAACAATGAGGTGAAGAGTTTTATTGATCCTGTGAAGTGAAGCTTGGACCGTCTGGCTGCTGTAACTTGTCTCCCTCTAAACTCTTTGTGTTTTTCTACAGCAGTGATTTTTCTCACTCAGCACTTTTTCGATAAATACATCACAGATTAGTAAGGAGGGATTTTTTTTATTGCCCTTTTATGTTTTGTCCAGTGGCTTCCTGAGACCACTCATGTGTTCCCGTCGTGGTTTAGTCCCAGTCGACTTGGTTTCAATAGTCTGAAAACCCAAGAGAAAGGATGAGAGATCGGGCCCTCAAGGAATGAGGGAGGAAGGGTAAAAACATTCAATGACAATGTGGGCAATTAAGATAATAAAAAATTACTTTTAATTATTTTTTCTCGAAAAATATATTTTTTTGTCTATCATAATCCATTATACCACTAACACATATATAGCCTTATTATCTATCTTCACAAGGGTGTTCTGTATATTATAGCTTTTTTAATTTTTCAAATAGACCTTGTGAATGAGGAGATAATCAAGATTTAATAAGAGATAAAAAAGCAATTGCAATTTTGGCTGAAAAATGGTTGGCTCCATCCCAAGAGATGTAAAAGTAAAAAACCCTTAACTGAAGTGCGTGGCATAAGCACGCACCCCTTCACGTCCAATATGAAAGATCATTAAAGATTAACCTCCCAAACCCATCTTTAAAAAACGTGAAATGACACCAAAAAGTGACAAAAAGTGGCAAAAAAACATTGGCAAAAAAAATAATTTGATACATTTTAAGCGTTGAATGTTGCAACTTCGTGGAAACCTAAATGACTTCCTCGGACTGGATTATACAGTTTAGGGATGTTTAGTCGATAACTCTTATTTTCCAGACGGAGAACTATTTTGTGGAAAGCAGCGCCGTGTTTAAGAGATCATCGTTAGTGGTGCTTCTGGGCTGAAGGGGCGTCGGCCTAATCGGCAGCTGCTCAAGTAATTTGTGAGAAACGCACCATAAAGCCTCGCACCATAAAGCCTCGTTCTCCCGCTGATACCGGAGAAAAAACATAATCTGTCAAAAGTTTTTCCTTCCAGAGTCAGCGTGTTACGTTTTATGTTAAATATATTATTGCTGAAAAAGAATAAAATAATGATTAAAAAAGCACTTAATTCACCCTCCAGAACTGAACATCTGGCTGAACTTTACACATTTTTACCATAAAGATTTGATGTCCTCAGAAGTTTGGAACCCCCCCCCCCCCCCCTCCCCCCAGTAAAACATATTTTGAGATATGACGTGGGACATCTGGTGAATGTGTCCCTGCCGAGAAGACAAAATGAAGAGGAGACGAGAAGTCGCCCCCCGGTGTTCAGGAGAGAAAATGCAGCTTTAACACATGAAGCATAGACTTCTATACAACCAGAGGAGTCACCCCCTGGTGGTCAGGAGAGAGAATGCAGCTTTAACACATGAAGCATAGACTTCTATACAACCAGAGGAGTCGCCCCCTGGTGATCAGGAGAGAGAATGCAGCATTAACACATAAAGCATAGACTTCTGTACAACCAGAGGAGTCGCCCCCTGGTGGTTAGGAGAGAGAATGCAGCTTTAACACATGAAGCATGGACTTCTATACAACCAGAGGAGTCGCCCCCTGGTGGTCAGGAGAGAGAATGCAGCTTTAACCCATGAAGCATAGACTTCTATACAACCAGAGGAGTCGCCCCCTGGTGGTCAGGAGAGAGAATGCAGATTTAACACATGAAGCATATACTTCTATACAACCAGAGGAGTCGCCCCCTGGTGGTCAGGAGAGAGAATGCAGCTTTAACACATGAAGCATAGACTTCTATGCAACCAGAGGAGTCGCCCCCTGGTGGTCAGGAGAGAGAATGCAGCTTTAACACATGAAGCATAGACTTCTATACAACCAGAGGAGTCGCCCCCTGGTGGTCAGGAGAGAGAATGCAGCTTTAACACATGAAGCATAGACTTCTATACAACCAGAGGAGTCGCCCCCTGGTGGTCAGGAGAGAGAATGCAGCTTTAACACATGAAGCATATACTTCTATACAACCAGAGGAGTCGCCCCCTGGTGGTCAGGAGAGAGAATGCAGCTTTAACACATGAAGCATAGACTTCTATACAACCAGAGGAGTCGCCCCCTGGTGGTCAGGAGAGAGAATGCAGCTTTAACACATGAAGCATAGACTTCTATACAACCAGAGGAGTCGCCCCCTGGTGGTCAGGAGAGAGAATGCAGCTTTAACACATGAAGCATAGACTTCTGTACAACCAGAGGAGTCGCCCCCTGGTGGTCAGGAGAGAGAATGCAGCTTTAACACATGAAGCATATACTTCTATACAACCAGAGGAGTCGCCCCCTGGTGGTCAGGAGAGAGAATGCAGCTTTAACACATGAAGCATATACTTCTATACAACCAGAGGAGTCGCCCCCTGGTGGTCAGGAGAGAGAATGCAGCTTTAACACATGAAGCATAGACTTCTATACAACCAGAGGAGTCGCCCCCTGGTGGTCAGGAGAGAGAATGCAGCTTTAACACATGAAGCATAGACTTCTATACAACCAGAGGAGTCGCCCCCTGGTGGTCAGGAGAGAGAATGCAGCTTTAACACATGAAGCATAGACTTCTATACAACCAGAGGAGTCGCCCCCTGGTGGTCAGGAGAGAGAATGCAGCTTTAACACATGAAGCATAGACTTCTATACAACCAGAGGAGTCGCCCCCTGGTGGTCAGGAGAGAGAATGCAGCTTTAACACATGAAGCATAGACTTCTATACAACCAGAGGAGTCGCCCCCTGGTGGTCAGGAGAGAGAATGCAGCTTTAACACATGAAGCATAGACTTCTATACAATAGTTGATTGCTGCCACCTTCGTGTGGTTTGGTGTTCAACATTTAACAGACTTGTTCAGCTTTGTTTTGCATGTTTTGTTGTAATCTTGTCAAAGTATTTTTGACAGCTCTTCGTGATGAAGTCAAAGTGCCCTTAGAGGAAGATTCACGCTACTTTGTCAGCTCTTAATTAATCTTTCTTTTCAGTGCTCAGTTATTTCCTTTGTCGTCTCTATTTCCTCCTCTCTCCGTCTTCACGTTTACTCACAACATTCTCCGATAGACGGGTACTTTCACCTCGTCGCTGACAAACGAGACTAAAACATCAGTTGACGTAATCCATCAAAGTGTGGCAGGAGCCCAGCGTGGGCCGTCCTCCAAAGCAATAACGCATAACAATAAAATAAACGGGGCGGATTTCAGGCATCTGACGAAAAAACGACTTCTTCACGTCTCAAATCAAAGTGAAAGGAAGATGAAAGGAAAAAGGAAAACATGGAGGATGACTGAAACACAGAGGCCATGTTGGATTCCTCTTATAACTCAAAAACATATCAGACATATGGATAGAGTTTCCCATCAGCCACCTTGTTCATTGGAGGAAGGATACTGGGCGTGTACAGCATCAGTGCTTTGCATCATCAGTCGTGAATCAATGAAGTCCTGCTTTAAACTGGCTACATTTAGCATTTTTTGTAATTATATTTAGTGTATTATATATAAGCTTCCTATTTCCATCCTTTTTTGCCACCTAGTTTTTGATAAAGCTGGTTTATTCTGAGATGCTGATTTTTATTGTTTTTATCCAACGCTCAATTTGCCTTATTTTGCAATAACAGTTCGCAAAGATAATAAAATTGAGGCTCTGACATTATTCAAATCGTACAAAGACGGGGGCGGGGCCTCAGAGCGGCTGCCCCGGGGTAACTAATGCAGTCCGAGCCTGGGTTACCCAGCATGCCGCGGGTGAAGTTGAGGCCTCTTAATGTCGTCCCACAGGCATCCGCCGACCTCGCTGCCCATCTGAGCGACGTTCCCAGGATTGATATTCGGCCCGATGGTGGTTGACTGATAGCTAATCCACTGATCCACTCATTTTGAGTCAGTGGATGTGTGTGTGTGTGTGTGTGTGTGTGTGTGTGTGTGTGTGTGTGTGTGTGTGTGTGTGTGTGTGTGTGTGTGTGTCTGTGTCGCTGCCATTGGCCGTCTGCCCGCTGGAGGACAGCGGGTCGCCTCCAGCTCCCTTCAGGCCTCTGCAGCTCTCAGTCATGGCTCAGAATTAATATTGTGCATAATCCGGGCTCTGGAAGTTGTGTTTGCACATTCATTTGGAGACCAGACGGATGCTCAACACACACACATGTGCTGCGGTGTGGCTCCGGATCAGGATCAGGATCAGGATCAGGATCAGGATCAGGAACGTACGGGGCATGGATGTAAACGGAAACCATGAGTTCAGGACTCACGTTTTACAACCTTGAGCTCCACATTTGGGCTGTCGCCAAAAGTCCAAACGTGACCATATTTGGGCGAGAGGGTGGAGCCGTGGAGGGGCGTGGCCGGGCTTTGCAGGAACATGGGATTTGCTCCAATGACGCAACGCTGTCAGCCTGTCGCTCATTATTTCTGATCATAAAAAGCCACAGTTTTTGCCAGAATATGAACAGAATTGGAGGAAGGGTTGTGAAGGTCTACCTCTGTGACCGACACCGTGGGACTGATGCCGAGGCTGAGAAACCAAACCCGCCCATCTGGTGCAGAGTGCAGGTCAAACTGCTGCTTTTAATGTGGGAAACTTCTGAGCTCCAATTTCAGTTCTCTTTTTTGCACTCCAGTGTTTTATTTCTGTTTCATTAAAAACTAAACCTGCACGACTAAAACATTTTCACAGGCGGAGATATCTCCACATCCCAGATCCAGCCGGCTGCCTCTGTGGGGGGCGGGAACTCAAACTGGAGGAAGACGGGAAGAGGAGCTGATGCGAGAGAGTGTTGGAAAAACTGATTTTGACAGCGAGCATGAAATGCCTGTTGGCTTCCTCCACAAACCTCCCAGAAATCTGGAAATGTCCCTGCACAGAACATTTGGGATTTTTGACAACTTGAAATGAGATCCATCCGGATGACAAGTGCTTTATCCGTGAGCTTGTCTTCCCTCCATCCCTCATCCCTCTCTTTCTGTCTGTACCTGAGCAAACAAAGAGACGTCAACTGTGGGAAGTCGTGGCGTTTATGGGATGAAGGGGATGAAGCAGAAAGTGGAGGCGACTGTGGCTCACTGGTTAGCAGATCTGTTTTTCAATCAGAGGATCGGTGGTTTGATCCCCAGCACAGTTTATAAAACACTATTTAAACATTTTCTTCCCCCTATACCCAAATTATTATTATAATTATAATTATGTCCAGGACAAAAAGCACCCTGTTTAACAAGTACTTTTAGATTATTATTTCTCTATTGGGACATATTGCTTGTCAGCACCATCAGTCCAGGAACCATCTTTTAATCAATGGACTTACAAAATAAATCATATTTTGATCTCAAATAATAAAGGAGGAGCAACTCTTAAGCCTCGAGTTGAAGACGCTGCAGATGAACTTTAAATCCCATCATAGAATCATTCTTGCATCACATATTATTCTTGATTAAGGTCAGCTTGGGATTTGATCATAATAATGAAATAAAAGCTGCAACAGGAAGTGAGAGGAGAGTGAACTGGAGTTCTAGTGGAGTCAACAGGTGTCACGTTCCCTGCAAATGCAAATGAGCTGCAACGAGCCGTGACAGCGACTTTAATCACCTGCAGCTCTCCTCTCACCTGATGGAGGTTTCTCTGGAGGACGGTTCAGGAGGCGAGCTGCAGGTATTCTGAATTAATCCGGTCCTTTCATGAATTGGGTGCTTTCATTACTTCATCACACACATGTGTGTGTGTTGTCTCATCAAACTCCACATATGACACATCTCTGTTTCTGTTCAGCATCTTTAGGAAACCCTGAACTGGTTGATCTGGACCTGAGCTCCTGGCCTCGTTCTGTCACTTTGATGAGTCCACTTGAGCCACGATATATTATTTAAAATGACTCAATCAAAATGCCACATGTGTTTTATGAATATATAAAGCACCCTATAGACTGAACAACGTGGGCGACTGTGGCTCAGTGGTTAGCAAGTCGGTCTTTCAATCAGAAGGTCGGTGGTTCGAGCTCCGGCTCCGACAGTCCATGTCGTTGTGTCCTTGAGCAAGACACTTAACCCTCATTGCTCACCGTTGCTGTGTCTACGGTCTACTGTATATCATGTAAGTCTCTTTGGATGAAAGCGTCAGCTAAATGAAATGTAATGTAACAAGGCTTTAAATAAAGTCTCGTTTGACAGAAAGAAGATAGAAATAATGAGAAAGGATCAGAACTAAAAACAGTTTGAAGGGTTAAAAGCAAGTGGGAATTAAACATCTTTACCTTTGTGAGACGTGAACATACACGTTTTTATTTTTCACTGAAATAAAGATTAAATATTGAAAGCGTTTCTCTTCACATTCTATCAGCTTCCTGGTCAATGCTGCCACCTGGGGGCAGAATGACGTCACTGCTGTTGGCTCCCCTTAACCTCAGAGGCTCTATGCAACACCACGTGACGACTGAGAACTCCCATGATGCCCCACTGCTTCTCGACATCCCCAAACTCTGACATTTGTGTATATTTAAAGACCCAAATAAAATGACACAATGTGTTTTAATCTCATGAGCGTTAAATAAATTATTTTATTCACAGCGTTTTACTGAACTTCCAGTTGTCCCTTTGATTGTTTGCATGTCACCAATACAGTCATATTTATTGATATAAAACAATATATAATATATGTTTCTTCACATCAGGAAACTTGGCTGAAGAAATACAAATAAAAACCGTTACAATGTTTCTCCTGCAGCTGAACAAAGATTTTGATTTATGTTTATAGACTCTGTGGAAGATTAGAAAATAAGCAATGAAAAGACACGATACACCGTCTGATACCTGCCAGAATATTAAAGAAAAGCGGGCGTGCCGGGTGCAGTGAGGTGGGCGTGGCGAGGTGAGCGTGACGAGGTGGGCGTGGCCACTTCTCCGAGAAGGATCAACGTCTGTTTGAGAGGTTTAGAGGTCGAAGACAAAAGGAGAGATGTTCAAGTATATATATATATATATATATATATACACATATATACACACACACACAGTCCCCTCCAAAAGTATTGGAACGGTAAGGCAAATTCCTTTATTTTTGTTGTTCACTGAAGACATTTGGGTTTAAGATCAAAAGATGAGTATGAAACAAGAGTTCAGAATTTCAGCTTTTATTTCCTGGTATTCACATCTAGATGTGTTAAACAACTCACGACATACCGCCCTTTGTTTGAACCCACCCATTTTTCAAGTGAGCAAAAGTATTGGAACATGTGACTGACAGGTGTTTCTTGTTGCCCAGGTTTTGCCTTTTAGGTTGATTGTCCAAACATTAAATAGCTCTGCATGACTAGTCTAAGTTTTCACCCTTAGTTCAAACCTATCGAGACTGCATTTCCTGTTAAAGAGGATAAACCAACATGAAGACCAGAGAGCTGTCTATGGGAGAAAAGCAAGCCATTGTCAAGCTGAGAAAAGAAGGAAAGTCGATCAGAGTCATTGGACAAACATTGGGCATAGCAAGCACAACAATTTGGAATGTCCTGAAAAAGAAAGAAACTACTGGTGTACTGAGTAATAGATGTCGAACAGGTCGGCCAAGGAAAACAACAGTAGTTGATGACAGAAGTATCGTGAGAGCTGTGAAGAAAACCCCCAAAACATCAGTAAGTGAAATCACCAACGACCTCCACAGTGCAGGGGTGAAGGTATCACAATCCACTGTTCTAAGAAGACTCAGAGAGCAGAAATATAGAGGCCACACCACAAGATGCAAACCACTCATCAGCAGTAAGAATCGGAAGGCCAGATTGGAATTTGCAAAGAAGTACAGAGATGAGCCGCAAAAGTTCTGGAACACAATCTTATGGACTGATGAGACCAAGATGAATCTCTACCAAAGTGATGGAAAGGCCAAAGTGTGGAGAAAGAAAGGAACTGCTTATGATCCGAAGCATACAAGCTCATCTGTGAAGCATGGTGGAGGTAATGTCATGGCTTGGGCGTGCATGGCTGCTTCTGGAACAGGCTCATTGATATGTATTGATGATGTAACTGATGATGGTAGCAGCAGAATTAATTCAGAGTGTACAGAAACATTTTGTCTGCCAATTTATGGAGAAATGCATTGAAACTAATCGGGAGGAAGTTCATCATGCAGCAGGACAATGACCCAAAGCACACTGCCAACAAAACAAAGGACTTCATCAGAGGGAAAAGTGGAAGGTTTTAGACTGGCCAAGTCAATCACCTGACCTTAACCCAATAGAGCATGCATTTCACCTCCTTAAGAGGAGACTGAAGGGAGAAACACCCCGAAACAAACAAGAACTAAAAGAAGCTGCGGTAAAAGCCTGGAATAGCATCACAAATGAAGAATGCAACAGTTTGTGATGTCGATGGGTCGCAGGCTTGGGGCAGTTGTTGCAAGCAAGGGTTATGCCACCAAATATTAAATGTTATTTACTTTAAGATTATTTGTTCCAATACTTTTGCTCACTTGAAAAATGGGTGGGTTCAAACAAAGGGCGGTATGTCGTGAGTTATTTAACACATCTAGATGTGAATACCAGGAAATAAAAGCTGAAATTCTGAACTCTTGTTTCATACTCATCTTTTGATCTTAAACCCAAATGTCTTCATTCAGTGAACAACAAAAATAAAGGAATTTGCCTTACCGTTCCAATACTTTTGGAGGGGACTGGATAGATAGATAGATATAGATATAGAAGCATATTAAAACAGTAAAGAACCCAGAACTCTGTCATGACATCAACAAGGTTTAACAGACTGAAACAGATTTAAGGAAATAAACTTCATGAGCAGTCAAAACATTTCTTCAACTGTCAGGAAAACAGGGTTTTGACTCATTTTGCATCTATTTTAACATATTTATAAACGTATACAAAACTATGCATGGACCTGGAATAACTATATTTATTTGTAGAAAACCATGAACGTGAACTTCGTAACCATTTTATACTTTAAATAGAAACTTGTTCAACATCTCTCAACAACAAGGCACTTTGAACAGAGAGAGAGAGAGAGAGAGAGAGAGAGAGAGCGAGCTTGTATGATCATAAATCATTGTTCCACATTGTGTACTCATGTTTACAGCCAGCAGCTGTAAATAACCCTGAGTGTTCCCCTATTACACAAACAGAAATGAATGCACCTCCATTATTATAATAATAATAATAATTTTACAATAATTTATTAAATGATATAGTGGCCCCTCTATAGTATTATACTGGCCCCTCTTACACACAGACGCTAGTTTAAGGCTGTTTTCGGTGCTTCTTTCTCTTAAACATTCATCACCGGCTGACAGTTATGATCGTTGTGTATTTGCAGAGCTACAGTCACAGGGAAGCGTCACCCTCTGCAAACATGAAAGTACTGCATCAAAAATATTAAACGGGACATATGTTCCTTCATCTTAAAAACATGATCTTTGTTCTCAGGAAATAACTTTAAGGAAACAAGGAGCTGATGAACGGGAAGAGAAGGGAAGGACATTCCAACAGTGGGAAGGTAGATCGCTTTGGAAGAGCCGGAGATGGGAAGCTGCTGCAGGCTCCCCTGGAAGCTGAAGGAAAGTAAACAGACCTGAACCACATCAGTCAACAGTCAGAGTTCATGTGAGGCGCTGTAAACACGACCCGGTACACGAACAAAACCTGGATCAGGATTCATGAGCGTGGGATTTATGTTGTTGAAACCATGTTCGGTATATATTTTAAAAAGGAAGACGTCATAGCAGCATTACTCCACTTTAGACCGTTTTTTTGCACATTTCCCAACAGACACCCCCAAAAAATTATTATTATTCTATATATATTAAAAAAAAAAAAAAACTGTTCACCCTGAAATTTCCCCCAATTTTTTTTTCAGGCTCGCCAATTACAGCCAGCAGCTCAATGGTAGTCGTATGACCTTTTAGTGAACTACACTTCTTCATGTAATATTTAATAAAAGTTTACAGACACTCTGGGTTGAAGGGACACCGACAACGGGATCAAAGACTTTACAGTAAAACAGCTGCATCTGTTAAATATATATATATATAAATATATATATATATATATAAATAATATATAGTTTGTTTACATTGTTGGGGGATTTTGGGGGTTTTCTTTACGCAAAGTGAAGATTATGAAGTGCTCAATTCTTTGGCTTCGTTTCTATAAAGACGCTTTCAGGACGACAGAATCCTGCTGAATGTGATTCCTTCTCTTTGGCAGTCGCTGGAGCCTCCCAAGGCATTGTGGGTAACATCCTGCATGTGTGTAAACAGGGATTGGGAGGACAGGAGCTCTCACTTGGCGTCTCCGTTGGGGGCGGAGCGGCTCTGGACGTAGCGGACGGCGTCGGCGATGGTGAAGAAGAGGATTCGGTCTTCTCCCTCCTCTTTGTCGGGGTAGTACCCCCCCCTTTCCAGCGAGTCCAGTACCGAGGTATTACACTGGGCCAGGACCACCAGGACCCCGAATTCGGCGTAATCTTTGCGGACCTCTTTCAGGGCGCCCACTCCGGCGGTGTCCAGGAACAAGACGGCGCTGCAGTCCACCACCAGGCTGCGGAAACGCCGGGCCTTCTGGTCGAGCGTCAAGGAGACGGAGGCTCCGCCCTCGTCCTCCGGCTCCCCGGGCTTCCCATTTGGGACTCCCGCCGCCGCCGCCTCCTCCTCCGGCTGCTTGTTCTTGTTCTTCTTCCTGAACTTCACGAGCTGGGCCTTCTCCTCCACAGGATCCAGGCCCGCACACCGGTAGAGGGACTTCTTGAACATGCTCTGGTTGGCGTAGTAGATCGGAGCGCCGTATCTGAAGACGGCCACGCCGGGATGCGTCCGGAGGCCGCGGTACGCCGACAGGTCCTCGTAAAGCTCCCCGGCCGGAGCGCGGCCCAGCTCCAGGACCCGGGCTTGCTGTGTCCGGCCCAGCACGCTGAGGGCGGACACCAGGACCCCCACCAGCAGACCCAGCTCGGTGTTGACCAGCGCCGACGTGGCCATGGTGACCAGCCAGATGGAGGCGTCCACGCGGTTGACGCGCCACATGGCGGGAATGTCCAGGAACTTCTCCAGAGCTCCGCGGAGGTTGACGAGGATGATGACGGCCAGCACACACCTGCAGAGGGCAAGAGGTTAGGTGAGGAGAAGAGAGAAAGCTGGGTGTTGTTTTGCAATCTGAAAGCTTTGACCTTTTGACCTCTGTCGGCTTTTAAATTGCATCTCAGCTTTTATTTTGAAAAAAACGACACCAGGTGAGAGTACGGGGCCGAATCTGCTCAGGAGAGAAAAGAGAAAGGGGGATGATACGAGCTTTGAAGGAACAATGTACTCGGGCGTGGACACAGATAACGCCCTGAATCAACGGCGATAATCGGCTGTAATCCCAACGAGACTCCGAGCATCCCAACGAGTGACGAGTCCGGATTACCTTCTGCTCCCGGCCGTAAATCATTACTCTGTATCTGCAGATAAAACCAACCGGCAGAGTCAGCGTTGACCTTCAACTAGAGGTCGCCTGCATTTGTCCGAGTGAGACCTCTTCTCTTTTCAAGGTGAGCGAGATAAGAACAGCAGGCAGAGGAGTGAAGTAGAAGGAAAACTCTCAGATCCTAAAACTCACTGAAACATTGGAATGTGAAGTTTTTTTTTTTTTTACAGAAACTCAACGTGATGTGTTCGCCAAGCACCAAAACGTGCGCAGCTCTTTACTGCGCGTGATGTGATTTGTAGTCATGATGCTCCTCCAGGTGCATTTTTACAGATTAGATAAAAACACGGACTCTTACAGAACAAACTGACTGTTTCAGAGTGAACGACTGGAATGCGTCGATCTGGAAAAACAACCCTGGACTGATTCTGCAGATTTTATTAATAAAGTTTTCTCAGATAAAAGCCTTTTAACAGTTAGTTTTTTAGGTCTTTGATGACATCAAACAATCACGCTGAAGAACGGACACACAAAACGCACGCGTTTGTGCACAACAGGAGGGCCGGATCCACTCCTTTTTGTTGTTACCTTTCACAATAAAAGCCTCATCTACACTGTAGCTGTTCAGCGGGAGCTCAAATTCACTTTTCTGAATGGACACTCAATATAATATCTCAATTAGGGTTAAGAGTCTTGCTCAAGGACACATCGGCATGCACTAGCGGAGCCGGGGATCGAACCACCGATCCTCTGATTGAAAGACGGACCTGCTAACCACTGAGCCACAGTCGCCCAACACCCCGTGCGGTTTGCTTACTTTTGAAGGGAATAGAAAAGCGGCGCGATCACCAGCAGCACCAGCAGCAGGACCAGGGCGCTGATCAGCCCGGACACCTGGGTCTGGCACCCCGTGGACTCCTTGACGAGGGTCTTGGTGAGCGCGGCGCTGCTGGTGAAGCAGCGGAAGAACGCCGGCAGGATGTTGCAGAGGCCGATGGCGTACATCTCCTGGTTGGCGTCCACCGCGTAGCCGTGCTTCTTGGCGAACATCTCCGACAGCGAGACGGTGATGGCGAACCCCACGATGGCGATGGAGAAGGCGTCCACGGCCACGTTGGGGATCAGGCTCCACATGGGCAGCTGGGGGGGCATGAAGCCCGTGGGGATGTCGCCGGACACGTCCGACCCATAGTCGGTGTTGAAGCGGCCGAAGTGGGACGCCAGCGTCGCGATCACCACCACGAAGAGCTCGAAGGGGATCGGAGCCTGGGGACGGGACAAGGACTCGAGTTCAAGCTTAGGTTAACTTTCTTTGTCAGGTTTAGCTCAACGGCCACAAAGCAGTTTTAGTGTCACTTTTTTGCTCAAGGACACATCGACATGGACTAGCAGGTGATCGAACCGCCGATCCTCTGATTGAAAGACAGATCTGCTAAACACTGAGCCGCCTAACGATAACCACATTTTGTTTTGAGCCTTAACCCAACTTTCAGCTTTCCAAATTCCAATGTCTTTCAAGAGCAGAAAGAGAATGGAAGAGGTACGTTAAGAGCTTTCTCAAGGACCCGTTCCTCCTTTTAATTTAAATTAAATCTGGGAACCAATTGGACGAGAACCTTTCCGTTGACTGTAATGAACAAACGGGTACGTTCACCTTTAGCTTGGCTTTGAAGCGATTGTTGATCTCCTTGACGGGTACCAGGACCACCAAACACACCAAGCTGGTGACCAGGTCGCAGACGTTGGTGCTCCCCAGGTTGGTCAGCACGCTGTACCAGGTCTTAAACAGCACGAACCAGCCCTGAGGCCGGGGGATCTTCAGGCCCAGCAGGTACTTGAACTGGGAAGTGAAGATGGTCAGGGAGGCTCCCGTGGCGAAGCCGCCGAGGAGGGAGTTGGAGAGGTAGACGGAGACGAAGCCGACCTGGAACACGCCCATCAGCACCTGGGAGAGAGGGAGAGGAATATTTGTCATTTGTAATATTCGTTTCCACTAGCGTGGGGTCCTTCCTGTGCCCCTGCTCTCTCACCTGGTAGACCCCGGCAGTGAAGGTCACCGTGGCTCCCACCGTGATGGCATAGCAGCTCTTGTCGCATCCCACCGTGACGCTGCCGTTCCCCAGGCCGGCCAGCAGGGCGGCGCTACCGTTTATCCCGCCGCCGCCATCGTCGCTTTCCTTGAGGTATCCGGCCAAAGCCAACTCCCGATCCACGACCTGACCCACGAGCAGGCAGAGCACCCCGAAAACCCCCGCCGAGATGTGTCTGGAGGTGCCGAAGATGGCGTAGATGATGGAGGTGAAGAAGGAAGTGTAGAGCCCGTATATGGGGTCCTGGCTGGCCAATAGGGAGTAGGCGATGGACTGGGGGACCAGCAGGATCCCCACGATCAGCCCCGACATGGCGTCGCCCAGCAGCCACTCGCGGAGCTGGTAGCGCGGCAGCCACTTCAGGATCGGGACAAAGCCCAGTATTTTGGATTTGGCCGTCTTGGAGGTGCAGCTGCAGTGTTTCCTGAGGCGCCGCAACGCAGAGGACCGCCAGCTCTGGGCCGCTTCCTTCTCCACGCGCTCCAGGACGAGAGGCTGCTGCTGGTCCCAGTCTGGAGGGGTCATGATGGAGGCCTTCTGCTGAAGAGAGGGGTCGTTTTTCATCAAGAGGTTCACGTACGAGGGAAACGATTATCTATACCGACTCCATCACGGGAGCAGCGAGGAGGAAGAGCTCGTTAGTTTTGATGAGGGCTAAAAAAATGTGATGTTAGGTCACGCTGCAGATTTGACCTCTGATTCAAAGGAGACAGCGTGTGCTTTTACTGACCAACTCAGTACTGATACGAGCAGGAAGGTCAGGGAAAAGACAACAAGCCAACTTTATTAATGCTTTCCCACATTTTTACCAGAAACTGCTCAACATCTAATCTCACTGTAACTCCAATTCACGTCTCCGACCACTTCTTTATCTCCTACTCTCTCCCACTCTTGGGAACTGAGAACCCTCCCACAGCAACAGACTCTGCACCGGTGCCCAGAGAGCCACTTTGCGAGCATCGGAAAGGAAATGGCAAAAATCCAAACACGCAGACGACCTGCACGCCTATCACTCTCTTCTCGCCTCCTTCTCTGCCTCTATCTCTGCAGCCAAAAGCCTGTTCTACCAATCCAGAATTGAATCTTCTTTCTCTAACCCCAAAAAACTCATATAGATAGATGACATATGCTCCTCATTCACTGATCCCTCTCCCATAACTACATCTCCTTTAACATTATCCTCCTCCCCTTCGCTTTCCTCTTTCACCCCTCTGTCCCCCAACCAAGTTCTTACCTTGGTATCCTCTGCCCGCCCAACCACCTGCCCCCTTGACCCCATCCCATCTCACATCCTCCAGTCTATTGCTCCTGACCTTCCCTTTCTCACCCAGCTTATTAACACCTCCCTCTCAACTGGTTGTTTCCCTAACTCTCTGAAGGAGGCAAGAGTTAACCCTCTCCTGAAGAAACCCACTCTCAACCCGTCAGAAGTCAACAACTACAGACCTGTCTCTCTCCTTCCCTTTCTTTCTAAAACCCTGGAGCGAGCTATCTTTAACCTCTCTTGTCTCCGTCATTCGCTCACATGGCTTTTCCTACCATAGCTATGCTGATGACACCCAACTGATCCTCTCGTTTCCACAATCGGAAACACAGGTAGCAGCACGAATCTCGGCCTGTCTGACTAACATTTCACAATGGATGTCCGCACATCACCTGAAGATTAACCCCGACAAGACGGAATTACTTTTCCTTCCAGGAAAAGTCTCCCCCACTCACAACCTGACGATTACTTTCAACAACTCAGTCTTGGCCCCGACCCCGACTGCCAGGAACCTCGGTGTGACCCTTGACAGTCAACTCTCCCTGACTGCCAACATTACCGCAACAACTCATTCCTGTAGATTCATGCTGCACAACATCAGGAGAATACGTCCACTTCTCACCCAGAAGGCAGCACAGGTTCTCGTCCAGGCTCTGGTCATCTCGTGTCTAGACTACTGTAACTCCCTCCTGGTGGGTCTACCTGCTGGTGCCATCCGACCGTTGCAGCTCATCCAGAATGCTGCAGCTCGACTGGTCTTTAACCTCCCGAAATTCACCCACACTACTCCGCTCCTCCGCGACCTTCACTGGTTACCGGTGGCCGCCCGCATCCGCTTCAAAACACTGGTACTGGCGTACCGTGCTACGAACAGATCTGGTCCAGTCTACATCCAGGACATGGTAAAACCTTACACCCCAACTCGTGCACTCCGCTCGGCTTCTGCCAATCGGCTTGTAGCTCCGTCACTGAGAGCTAAACACTCCACAAAGTCTGGACTGTTCTCTGTCCTGGGTCCTCGATGGTGGAATGAGCTCCCCATTGACATCAGGACATCAGAAAGTCTCTACATCTTCCGTCGCAAACTAAAAACATATCTTTTCCGACTATACCTTGAATAAAGGATGTAGCACTATAGTAGCACTGGAATGGCTCTTACTGATAGCACTTTGTAGTCGAACCTTTGACGAAATTGTACCTTCTTGATTCTTGTTGTTCTGATTCTTGTTTGTAACCGTAGAATGCACTTATTGTAAGTCGCTTTGGATAAAAGCGTCAGCTAAATGAAATGTAATGTTTATACGCAAATACATGCAGCAAGCTTTCATTTGGTCATTTTAGAAGTGGAAACTGGGTTTGATTTGAATAAAAAGTAGATTTTTAGTGCTAGTTTCCTGACGTGTAAACGTGTGTGTGAAGCAGCATTACATTCTGTAACTTGACTATAATGCTGGATATTCAGCTGGATCACTTCCCAAAACGTGCACGTGTCATTTGCGTTAAATATGATTTAACGCTTTGGTTCCGTTTTAATGCTAAAACGTCACAAAACGTGACTTACGTTAATAGGACTACTGTGATGTAGCGTGTGTTGTTTCCTTAATAAAGAAGGTGTGTGTGTGTGTGTGTGTGTGTGTGTGTGTGTGTGCGTGTGTGTGTGTGTGTGATTAATGCGTAATAAAGTTCCTGTGAAGCGACGCGTTGAATGGCAGCTTGTGGGCAACTCGTACTAAATTATTACGCCGACACTAAACCGAAGTTACTCCATATTTTGTGCCGGCATAAACCCGCTGAACGCAGAGTGGGTCTTCATGAATGGACTCTTTGTAAACAAGTTGACAACGTGGACACCAGCTGCAACTTTACAGCCACTTGAAGTATCCACATGACAGTCTGCCCTCCAGCAATAACAACAACAACAACAATAATAATATCAATAAACACATATGTTGTTTTTAATGTAAACAGTAACTGACCTGAGCTCGAATCAGTCGCTTCGGTTCACGAAGTTAATTCAAAGTCGCCTTCAGCTCCGACTGCCATCCTTTCCGCCTCCAATTCATGTTAAAGCCTGTGGCTCCGTGCGTGATGACGTGAGCGGAGAGACGTGGGGGGGGGTGTCCTGCATCACGTGACCCCCGGGTACCTGAGCTGGTATCTGTATTTGGTAGATGTGCCACTTTGTAGCGAAAGAAGACGCCGCTCGATACTAAACTAAAAGAGGACAGATACATGAACGCGTTAGTGCAGAGGTTAGTTTGAGTGGTTGTTGTAGAAAGATACTTCATAAATAATATTTATACTGTAACATTCTGGTAAAAACTTTTTTTAAAGTCCCTGAACAATATAAAATAGGCAACTTTTACATTTCCATGACCGACTTAACTTAAAACCCTACATTCCTATGAACCAATGAAAACTATGTAAAACACAGTGACGTGTCACGAGGCAGCTGTCCTCCTCGCACCTGTCTCCTCAAGTCTAATCAGCCAATTCCTCACGTTACTGTTGGTGCCGGGCTTTCCAGACAGAGTGAGCGCTCTTCTCGCTTCGCCCCTCTCTGAACACGCCCTCATAGAGCGACACCCTCCAAGTAAAAACAGTTGTTTCCTAGAGAAAGGTGTAACTTTATTACCAGCTTTATTTTGTTATGGCCAGGGATATGACTTCGGTTCTCGGTGTTCGTTATTCTCAGTGTCAGATTCCTGGGAGAGGGTGTCAGGGTCACCGATATTTGCTTTGAAGGACACGCGATGCAACATGATGAGCTAGAGCTGGAATATGTGTGACATAACCAACAATAACGAATAATGGGTGTTAAAAAAGAAGGGATAGTTTTGAAGAGGTCCTCCTGAGTAATTCACTTTTTTTTTAAACTGCTAACTTTAATTTATATTGAAAATCTGCACAGTAATAAACCTGGAAAATTAACCACTAATACTGATGCTGTTATTAATTAATAAACATAGGACACTGAACTACTAGAGGAAGTTATAAGTTCTTAAGATAAACTGTTAAGCAACTTAATTTAGGTTGAAAATGATCAAAACACCCATTTAAACGTCTCCAGCCATAAATATTATAACCCAAACTCAACTTTTCCTCCATATGGTCCAAACTCCTTTGCATAGAGATTAAAGAGTTTCAGGATGATTTAGGAGGTTTTTATGGATGATTTCATACTTTTTCCCCAACTTGTTTCCATTAATATCGTTTGTAACTAACATTTATTCAAAAATTATTTCAAAGAGACTTTAAGATAAGATAAAATAAGATAATCCTTTATTAGTCCCGCAGTGGGGAAATTACAGGATTACAGCAGCATTGCTCAGTACGTAAAGATAAAAGAAATCAAGTAATATAAATAAACAGTAATAAACATAATAAAATAAACAGTAAAGAAGAAATTGAATGTACAGTAGAATATTTAATATACAAATGACAAAATATTACAAAATATTGCACCAGGATGGATTAAAGTGACCAGAATATTGAATATACAAATGACAAAATATTGCACCAGAATGAGTTAAAGTGACCAGAGTGATAAAAAGTGTTCAAGTATTGAGAGTTGAATGTTTGTGGGCTACTGGGAGGTCAGCTTGTTGTGCAGCCTGACAGCAGCAGGGAGGAAGGACTTGCGGTACCTCTCCTTCACACACCGGGGGTGAATCAGCCGGTGGCTGAAGGAGCTGTGCAGAGCTGCCAGGGTGTCCTGCATGGGGTGGGAGGCGTGGTTCATCAGGGATGAGAGCTTGGCCATCATCCTCCTGTCTCCCACCACCTCCACAGTATCCAGAGGACACCCCAGCACGCTGCTGGCCTTCTTTACCAGTTTGTCCAGTCTCCTCCTGTCAGCTGCCGTGATGCTGCTGCACCAGAAGACCACTCCATAGAAGATGGCTGATGCCACCACAGAGTCAAAGAAGGTCTTCAGGAGTGCTCCCTGCACCCCAAAAGACCTCAGTCTCCTCAGCAGAAAGAGTCTGCTCTGTCCCTTTTTATAAAGTGCATGTGCGTGGTCGGACCAGTCCAGTTTATTGTTCAAGTGAACACCCAGGTACTTGTAAGACGTCACCATCTCAATGTCCAGTCCCTGGATGCTCAATGGTAGCGGAGGAGAGCGTTTGCCCCGGCGGAAGTCCACCACCAGCTCCTTGGTCTTACTGGAGTTTATCTGGAGGCGGTTCCGCTGGCACCATCCTAAAACGTCCTGGTTCAGTTCCCTGTACTCCCTGTCATCATCGGCAGAGATGAGGCCGACGATTGCAGAGTCGTCAGAGAACTTTTGCAGGTGGCAGTTGGCAGAGTTGTGTTTAAAGTCCGAGGTGTAGATGGAAAACAGGAATGGTAAAACAGTAAAACAGAAAATGATGAAATGGGGTTTTAAAATCCTCCAGCTCATAAACACAGAATGGCTAACTACACTTGAGGCTGGTATTTCTTGGAAAGTACGCCGGTGAAATCCCATTGTCAGGAATTACAACAAAAAAAGTAATTTGCAATCAAACATATCTTTTTTATTGATTTGTCCTCCAATTTTACAATCTATATGACTGTGTTTGGATCTGCTCGTTGAGGGTTACCAGAATGTGTGTGTGTGTGTCTGTTTCTTAAAGGGGGAACTAAAACTCCATCTATTTTTTAATAAATATCTTCATTGAATTCATTGTCATTAATCGTGACACGGGGCCGTAATCCCGCTGCTGTAATTGGATGCAGGCTTACGTCCACACATGACCATTTAAAGCTGTCCCTGTAATCCCCTTTCTTTTCTCACACACCTGCAGATTTGGTGAGCAGGACAGAGAGATTACACTCTCCACACAAGGACTTCACCAGGTAGGTCTGTTTATGGTCATGATAAAAATCTACAGTGTTATATAATGTTATTGTTATACCTTTATTAATGCAGTACCTTGGATCAGGAAGGGAAATGTGAAACTGACTCAGACTTGTCCTGTTGGGTCACCAATCTGCAGAACTAACAGGTTAAATGAACTTGGCCGTGACATTTATATTACGATTATTTAAAGGGGATGGCACCCACTTTGCTTTTATCACAACCAAAATGTATTTTTTTTTCATCATTTATTTATCATAGAATGTAAAAAGCACACAATCGTAATGATTTTAAGAGTTCAAGACATAACAAATTGAAGAAAAGACAATAATATTATTTCTGGAAGCTCATGAAGCTAATTTATTAGGAAGAATGAAAGATACAGTTCCTGCTGAGGAAAACGGCTTTGTTGAAATTTTATTTTATTTTTGTACACGTGGTTTTTCAAACATGTAGAGAAACCAGAAAAGGACAGTTACGTACTTCAATTTTTTATGACATCACAGCTTCTCAGCCCTCCGGGACTGTTGGCTCTCTTTTCGTAGAAATGGGCCAAACAATATGCGAAAAACAAAATCCGTAAAATATTTAACTCAAAATATTCACAACCCTTTTAATTGAGGGAACGTGATTAAAAGCAACATTATACTTTATCGTGAAAACAATAGAAACCCAAAACTAGTTTGTTGTTGATTGACACAGCAGAGGATTTTCTTTTAAAAAAATCTTCAATTCTCCAGATAAACGTACATCCTCTTTACATAAAACATTTATTTGTTGTCCCCACAGTCGTTTTTATCTAGAGGTTCACGATTATCTATACCGACTCCATGACGGGAGCAGCGAGGAGGGAGAGCTCGTTAGTTTTGATGAGGGCTAAAAAAATGTGATGTTAGGTCACGCTACAGATTTGACCTCTGATTCAAAGGAGACAGCGTGTGCTTTTACTGACCAACTCAGTACTGATACGAGCAGGAAGGTCAGGGAAAAGACAACATGCCAACTTTATTAATGTGAATAACTCATCATAGATTTCTTTGCCTGATTTGTGCAGCTCAACTGCTTTCCGTTGCGCCTCGTGTCCGCTGTGTTCTCTGTTCGTTCCCAAAGTGATGACCGAAGTGCTTCCTTCGCTTTCTCCTTTAGCAAAGGGAACATTGGATCACCCTTTTAGTAAAGTAAAGAGATTATGCCCTCCCACAATTCCTTGCGGTCGCACCACAGCAGACCCATATCAATAACATAACAAGTGTTAAGGAGAAATGTTGAGGAAAAGTGTTGAAAGAAAGTCCGAGAAGCCTTGAGAAAAGGTTTTGAGAAAAAGTGTTGAGGGAAAAGTGATGAGGTGAGACAAATCATCTTTAGAGGTTGTACAAGTCTGATATATTTCGTTATATTTTCGATATATTGGAGTTGTTTGAGACCAAACTGGCCATAAAAGGAAAGTGATTATTGGATTTGCAGAAGAGGGTTAAGGTGCGTTCACACCGAACGCGGCGCAAATTATTCACGCGAGTAGATTTCATGTAAAGTCAAAGCACAGACGGGAATGGTTGTGAAAAAGACGAGAATCTCCGCCGGGCGGCGCGAATATCTGAACTAGTGCTTAGTTCAATGGTGGATGGCAGAAACGGTGCTGTTTTTACGGAGATAAGCAAAGGAGATAAGCAAAGGAGATAAGCCCCGCCCACCACCGGAAACGGTGCTGTTTTTACGGAGATTAGCCAAAGAGATAAGCCCCGCCCACCACCGGAAACGGTACTGTTTTTACGGAGAAAAGCCAAGGAGATAAGCCCCGCCCCCTTTCAGGCGCGAGTAAAGCCAGTAACGAATGACGCAAATTAACCACGTAAACTCCCGCGCGAGTAAACTCCCGCGAGTTCGGTGTGAACGCATCATTAGAGTTCTACCTGATCAGTGATTGGTTCATTCCGTGTCCCGTAACAGTTTCCACCGGGCACGTGGGCTGAAAGGCGGTGTTTCCCCGTCCCCCCCTCAGTCGTAGGGCCCCGTCAGCAGCAGCCATGGTGGACGCGGCCGCAGCGGAGCAGTTCCTGGACGCCAACCCGCAGTTCGCCAAGCAGTACTACGACGTCTACTTCCGGCCCAAGGTCGTCTCCGAGCTGCTGGACAACAACCGGAAGGTGGCGATGGACGTCAGCAAGTTCCACGACCTGACGGCGGTGGAGGAGAGCGAGGTCCTCTTCGACCTGATGCGGGACATCCAGGACAACCTGCAGATGGAGAAGTCCGTCTTCAACCTCATGAGGCACCTGAGCTTCATGATGAGGGCCGACCGCATGAGCCTCTTCATGTACCGGCAGAGGAACGGGGTGGCCGAGCTGGCCACCAGGTGACTGGGTTTCCTTTTAGGAGTCAAAATCAGATGCAAAATCAATGTTTGAATGAAGAGAAGCCATTTATTTTTTATTTTTTAAAGATCAGACGGCGTTAAACAAGTCAACGTTCATTGAAAAATGATGGATCAATGCATATTTTTGGACATTAAGCTTTTCTCACTCAAATAAAAAAACACCACTGAGTAAAATTCATTCAATTCTTTTTTCTTTTTGAGTGATGATGTCATAAAACATAATCAGAACCATTTATTGCCATGTTTGTTTTCACATTCTAGGAATTTGTCTTGGCGGAAGGTGCTTAACATTTAACCTTTAACAATAAACATTTAACATTTAACAATAAACATTTAACCTTTAACAATAAACATTTAACAATAAACATTGAACATTTAACAGTAAACATTTAACAGTAAACATTTAACATTTAACAGTAAACATTTATCATTTAACAATACACATTTAACAATAAACATTTAACAATAAACATTTAACAATACACATTTAACAATACACATTTAACAATACACATTTAACAATAAACATTTAACAATAAACATTTAACAATAAACATTTAACATTTAACAATAAACATTTAACAATACACATTTAACAATAAACATTTAACAATAAACATTTAACATTTAACAATAAACATTTAACAATAAACATTTAACAGTAAACGCAGTGCAATAAATGAGAATGAATGAATATTTACAATTGAACAGTAGAATACAAAAAAATAAGATAAAGTGCATGACAGATATTCACAGCTTCATTCACCTCAATAGAGGTGATAGGAGCCTCTACCACCAGTGATCACTTAGAAAGCAGCTGCCTTGCTCAAGGGCACCTTGATGATCATCTACTCCTCCCGTGACATCCCCAGTTTGAGTGCAAAGCCCTCGGCGGTGTGTTCATGTGTCTCTCTTCGGCTCCGCAGGTTGTTCAACGTCAACAAAGACTCGGTGTTCGATGAATGCCTGGTGCCGCCCGACAGCGAGATCGTGTACCCGCTGGACATGGGCATCGTGGGCCACGTGGCCTCCACCAAGAAGATGGTCAACATCGCCGATGTGGCCGAGGTAAAGAGACTGTTTCTGTGTTTTAATGTCGACGCCGCGGGCATCAGAACGTTGCCTTCAATAATCATATGCATAACCTTCCATAACATATATATAATTGCCATTTAAACAACAAATGTATTCCTACCTGTTCATTTCCTGTTGCATACAGAACACAAATTCTGTCTAATAATTTCATTTGTAAGTGAATACTTAATGCAAAAAGCAACACGCATCCAAATTAATAGACATACAGTGGGTACGGAAAGTATTCAGACCCCTTTAGATTTTTCACTCTTTGTTTCATTGCAGCCATTTGCTAAAATCAAAAAAGTTCATTTTATTTCTCATTAATGTACACTCAGCACCCCATCTTGACAGAAAAAAACAGAAATGTAGAAATTTTTGCAAATTTATTAAAAAAGAAAAACTGAAATATCACATGGTCATAAGTATTCAGACCCTTTGCTCAGTATTGAGTAGAAGCACCCTTTTGAGCTAGTACAGCCATGAGTCTTCTTGGGAATGATGCAACAAGTTTGTCACACCTGGATTTGGGGATCCTCTGCCATTCTTCCTTGCAGATCCTCTCCAGTTCCGTCAGGTTGGATGGTGAACGTTGGTGGACAGCCATTTTCAGGTCTCTCCAGAGATGCTCAATTGGGTTTAGGTCAGGGCTCTGGCTGGGCCAGTCAAGAATGGTCACAGAGTTGTTCCGAAGCCACTCCTTTGTTATTTTAGCTGTGTGCTTAGGGTCATTGTCTTGTTGGAAGGTGAACCTTCGGCCCAGTCTGAGGTCCAGAGCACTCTGGAAGAGGTTTTCTTCCAGGATATCTCTGTACTTGGCCGCATTCATCTTTCCTTCAATTGCAACCAGTCGTCCTGTCCCTGCAGCTGAAAAACACCCCCACAGCATGATGCTGCCACCACCATGTTTCACTGTTGGGATTGTATTGGGCAGGTGATGAGCAGTGCCTGGTTTTCTCCACACATACCTCTTAGAATTAACGCCAAAAAGTTCAATCTTGGTCTCATCAGACCAGAGAATCTTATTTCTCATAGTCTGGGAGTCCTTCATGTGTTTTTTGGCAAACTCTATGCGGGCTTTTATATGTCTTGCACTGAGGAGAGGCTTCCGTCGGGCCACTCTGCCATAAAGCCCCGACTGGTGGAGGGTTGCAGTGATAGTTGACTTTGTGGAACTTTCTCCCATCTCCCTACTGCATCTCTGGAGCTCAGCCACAGTGATCTTTGGGTTCTTCTTTACCTCTCTCACCAAGGCTCTTCTCCCACGATTGCTCAGTTTGGCTGGACGGCCAGGTCTAGGAAGAGTTCTCGTCGTCCCAAACTTCTTCCATTTAAGGATTATGGAGGCCACTGTGCTTTTAGGAACCTTGAGTGCTGCAGAAATTCTTTTGTAACCTTGGCCAGATCTGTGCCTTGCCACAATTCTGTCTCTGAGCTCCTTGGGCAGTTCCTTCGACCTCATGATTCTCATTTGCTCTGACATGCACTGTGAGCTGTAAGGTCTTATATAGACAGGTGTGTGCCTTTCCTAATAAAGTCCAATCAGTTTATTTAAACACAGCTGGACTCCAATGAAGGAATAGAACCATCTCAAGAAGGATCAGAAGAAATGGACAGCATATGAGTTAAATATGAGTGTCACAGCAAAGGGTCTGAATACTTATGACCATGTGATATTTCAGTTTTTCTTTTTTAATAAATTTGCAAAAATTTCTACATTTCTGTTTTTTTCTGTCAAGATGGGGTGCTGAGTGTACATTATTGAGAAATAAAATGAACTTTTTTGATTTTAGCAAATGGCTGCAATGAAACAAAGAGTGAAAAATCTAAAGGGGTCTGAATACTTTCCGTACCCACTGTATATGTTATACTTATTTCATTTTATATACATTCTTAAATACATTTCTTTAAATAAACGTCTTCTTCAGTTAGGACTAATAAAGTGGATTTTAGGTTTCTTTGGCCCAACAATGTATGCTGTGTTTAAACCGTATATCTGTCTATACAAGAAGTGCTTTAAGAACATGACATGTAATTACAGGTTATTATTAATTAGGTCTTTTGTTGCCCATAAAGAAATATCTTAAAAGACCCAGAAAGTCTCTGTAGTTACTTGAAGTCAGACTTCTCCCTGAATCCCAAGTTCATTAAATGAGTGTTTACACATTTTATTATCTCGGAGACCCACTGAGAACCAAACCCTTTTACACCGTATTTAACCCGTTGACTTTCACTAAATCTGATTCATCTCAATGAATTATTCTTTAAAGTAAAGTTCTGTGTAAAAACATTAAAAATATTAATTCTGCTCTTTGCTCAGTAAACACCCAAATCCCTGTTTCTTCAGGGAGTGAAAAGCTGCTGCGTCTCAGTTTGGCCACCAGGTGGCGACACAACACCACAGTGTCGGCCCCTCCAACCGAAACCAGCTCGGCCTCATTACAGCCGATACCTTTGACATTTGGGAGATGGGTGGCGAGCTCATTTCCACGTCCACCTCAGGTGTACCTGCAGGTCCACTGACACCCCCCCCCCCTTCCCCCCACACACACCCCTCCTGCAGAAAGTGTTGCTTTGTGACATTTACACTTAACAAGGCAGCGGCGCCTTCCTCATAATTGATGGATTACGAGCCGTCTTCTAGTATCCTTTCCACAGGAGATTAGGAAACTCGGTTGCTGATGCGCGGACATCACAGACCTTTTACTGGTTGTGCTGCCAGGCTCTGCACACACACACACACACACACACACACACACACACACACACACACACACACACACACACACACACACACACACACACACACACATTTCCCCCGTGATGGGGAAATGTGGCAACGGGAACGATATCAAAGCCTCGTCAGGCGGCGAGAGGAGCAGCTAATGTTCCCACGTAATTGGTCGGCTTTATGATGCTAATGCGGCGCGGACGGCCTTTCAGGGAAACGCAGAGGCCGTCAGTCTGCACTCTATTTCCATCCCAGTCCGATCCAGCCCAGGCCGGCCCACCAGTCAGGATTCTTGTAGGTGGAGGCTGGGGGGGGGGGGGGGGATTATATGTCACTGGGATTATGTTGTGAGTAACAGCTGGCCTCATTTCTACCCCCCACACCCTATTTTTCTTCTATCCCTGAAGTGAATTTCATAATCACACAATTTTTACAAACTAATAACTGTGACTGTTGTTTGAGGTGCGGTTACTCGAGGGGTGGGGGAGGGGGGGAGGCTGCAGATGAAGCCGGTTAATCTGTCCTGAATTAGAGCGATCCCAGATTACTCTCAGAGGTCACGCAGGCTCGGAGCCATTTTCGCAGACTCAGCATTATAACGCACCTTTAATCTATTCTGCTCCGCTGTGTTCGTCACCGGTGGAGAGGGGGTCTTATTCAAGGGACGTCAGGTTTGGGAACCTTGGATGTGAAAAACAATAGTTAGGTTTTATGGCAAGTTTTTATTGTAAAATATTTCCTTTATAAATTATTGTTCACTTTAATCCAGTTTGAACACAGAAACCTAAAATCCACTTTATTAGTCCTAACTGGAGAATAAGTTTATTTAAAGAAATATATGTAAGAATTTATATAAAATTAATAACATAAGCATAACATATATATCTATTAATTTGGATGCATGTCTCTTTTTGCATAAATTATTAATTTACAAATGAAATGATTAGACATGTTTATTTTTAAGGTCTAGATTTGGAATCTGGCGACATCTAGTGGCGAGGTGGCAGATTGCAGCCAACTGAAACCTCGTGTCCCGAGCGTTGAGGAGAACTTGTTTCATTTGTCCCTTCTGGGCTGCTGTAGAAACACGGCGGACTCCGTGAAGAGCTTGATCGCCCGAAATGCTGCTTCAACAAATAACACCGACCGAACCGGGAACCGGAGTTTCTCCATCTGTGTGACATACACGGCCATTACCCTTTATTTTTATTTCAAACCGAGCTGAAAGGGTTAAACAATAGAGATTCCATACATGAAGACATTTGAATATCAAAACACAACTAGTGCTTCTAAAAGTGTATCTCCGCTGTGGAAAGGTCAAAGCAAAGCTCCATCTGAGGATAACGAGCAGGATGAAGACTTCTGAGGGCTTTACGGGGTCAAAGGATCCAGGATCAGCGGTACAGGTCGACCCCTCCACGTGCAGGGAGACTGGCAACTTTAGACCACAACAACCACGGCAACGGGTTTGCTGGTGGAGCCGGTGATGCAGGAGGAGGAGGAGGAGGAGGAGGAGGAGGAGGAGGAGGAGGAGGAGGAGGAGGAGGAGGAGGAGGGCTCACGTCTAATCCCTGATGCTCGAACTGGGAATAAGAACCCAGCATGGCTGCAGGAGGAGCAGAGGGTTCTGGTTCAGATTAGTTTGCTTTGCATGAGGCAGCAGCAGTGAGGCTGGAGGATGCAGACTGAGGCCTTGTGAGGATGCTGAGGAGAGCGGTAAAGAAGTAGAACAGGAGGAAGGTGGTTGCCCACTGCAGATATATTAACATCGCCGCATATGTCAGCCATAAATTATGAGTTTCATCGTTCCACAGTTTGTCCGGCAGAGCGAGGACAACTTTGTTCCTCCAGCTCTCTCGAGGGTTCGTCCCTCTGGAGGTTTTTAAGCAATTTCTTTTATTCTTTGTCGGCGGTTAATGAGCTGCTCCTCCTGCTGCGTTTCACAATGGACGCCCCCTGCTGTGCAGGAGGAGCGTTAGCTGGAGGGCTGTGGGTTTATGGGTAATGGAGAGCCTTCAACTGGCAGCGCTTATGGGCGGATGTGGTGTGTCCATCAGAAGATGGAAGGATGGGGGGGGCGGGGCAAAGAGCAGGCAATTAGATGCAATCAAATCCTCTCTCTCTCTCTCTCTCACCCCCCCCCACCCCCCCACAGAGCGCTCATTACAGCGACTTCGTGGACGAGCTGACGGAGTACAAGACCAGGAGCGTGCTGGCCGTCCCCGTGATGAACGGTAAAGACATGGTGGCCGTCATGATGGCCATCAACAAGCTGGACGGGCCGCGCTTCACCGCCAAGGACGAGGAGGTAACGGCTACCGGCGGCGGGGCCACGCCCCCAAACCGATGGGGTCACGGGGTCATACGAGGTCTGCTGTATTTTCCTGCTCCATCAGTCACGTGAACTCACAACAGGTCTCATGACTTCATATAGTAATAAAAATGTGATGACAGGCTGATGACGTCCCAGTATCTTGAATTATACATATTTATAATCTGTTTGGGTCCAGATTTGAGTCCATCTGATTGGCTGCTGAGGATTAAGCTATCATCATCTGACTTCATCATATTCCTGTGTGATTGGGTATACTCACAAATATGCATGTTCTATATCAGTGGATTCATTTTAAAGTGGCAACGGGCAACTTTTCCACCTGGTTTACAGGTTGTCTTATCGTTGCCGTCTTCACCCGGTTGACGTTGCTACTTTTGGCAACTATTTTAGAGAAGAGTTTGAAACACTGTTAAACCGGTGGAGGAGGAAACATGCGTTCAGGACTCTGTGACGTACCTTTTCAATGATTTTTAATGTTTTTTAACATTTTTAATGTTTTATATCCAACCCAAACAGCAATGCAGAGGTTGCAGAAGGCTGTGATGAGAGAGTGAATCATGATGTAGTCACAGTCTCCGTGGTGCACGAGTTTCCTTTTGTCGAGACGACGTTCCCTTTGGTTTAATATCGCCTGTCAAAGGGTTGACTAATAGAAATATTGGCAACTTTTGATGCGTCTGCCATTTGAAACCCTCAAAGGTAGAAGCGGCTAACTTATGATATAAAACTCAATATTGTGATCGTTAGGGCTTCGGCCTTTAAAATACAAGAACGGCTATTAAGGAGAAACACACACACACACACACACACACACACACACTCTAACATGAGCTCTGCTTCCTCTCAGACCCTCAACAAGTATCTCAACTTTGCCAACCTGATCCTGAGAGTCTTTCACCTGAGCTACCTGCACAACTGTGAGACCAGGAAGGGACAGGTGAGTCTGCAGAGCACGGCCCCCGGCTCCGGATCTCAGACCCTGAACCATAACGAGACCCTGAACCTCTGAATCCATCGTTCCCAGGTGCTGCTGTGGTCGGCCAGCAAGGTGTTTGAGGAGCTGACGGACATCGAGAGGCAGTTCCACAAGGCGCTGTACACGGTCAGAGCCTTCCTCAACTGTGACCGGTACTCGGTGGGCCTGCTGGACATGACCAAGACCAAGGTGGGTTAACGAGGGGGTCCGCAAGCTGTGAGGAGGTCTGCGATGCCCTGCTTTAGAGGATCAGGGTTCCTCAAGAGTGCAATCATATCCAGTTTTATTTATTTTTATGATCAAATTTGATCCAACAATCAAACAAATGACCCCTCCCTGCTTATAAAAAATGATAAATAAATGCAGAAATATAGATAACAGAATACTTGTACAACTTTAAAAAGGGCATCGACCTTTGCACGCACTCCACGAGGTCCCCGTGGACCCACAATGTGACACACACTCAACGTACCGACATACACACTGCTGCATGCATTGGCGTGCACGAGGTTAAGAAGTCAAAATACTTTCGATTTGGGATCAATGATCCACGATCAGGCTGGATTTTGGTGTTGAGAAGCTTGACTGCTTCCCATGAATGAAGCACGAGTCACAAATAAGCACAACATCGTGGAACACCACATCAGAGCTGCAGACAGGAAGTGTGTTTACACTGCTTCCTGTCTGCAGCTCCCAGCTTCCTCTTTGCAGAAGGAGATGTTTCCTCTGGGGTTTGTAGTCCACTCTTCTTTCTTTCGCTTCGATCCCTCACCCTTTAAAAAAACCACCTCCTGGTCGGCGTGCTCACCCTGCCCACTAGCATGATGTCATGAATCCCTCTTATTGGCTGCGGCTGTCAGCTAATCACAAGCAGCTGCCAGTTGATTCCCAACACCTGCTCTGGGAGAACAAACACATGTTGTCTGCCGCCGCAGATGGCCGTCTGCAGGCGACACCGGGTCGCATGCTGAAGTAAACACAACTAGTAGCTCAGCGTTGTGCACTTTGTGGAGACAAAAATGTTTTACCCACTACTGGAATTAACATTTACAGGCATACAATTAAGAGCATCTGAATAATGAAACAATAGAAACAGCTGTGTCAGCTGTGTGTCCCTCTAAATCTTCTGGTCCTCTCTCTTTCTCTATATGTGTATGTGTGTGTGTGTAGGAGTTCTTTGACCTGTGGCCGGTGCTTATGGGAGAAGTTCCACCATATGATGGACCCAAAACTCCTGATGGCAGGGTGAGGAACAATGACACTTGACCATCACTGACCACACACTGATACAGGAAGTGGGCGGAGTCTCAAATGCATTGTTTGTCTCCTCAAGGAAATCATCTTCTACAAATTGATTGACTACATCCTTCACGGCAAAGAGGACATCAAAGTCATCCCGTAAGTCAGAGCTCGGGTTTAGAGATGCCCGGTGTTAAGTTTTGTGCTCGTGCACGTGTACGCACGCGCACGTGGTGAATGAGCGCCACATGTTCCTGCCAATCGCATACAAATACAACAATTAAAATACAACAATACAAGGCAAATTGAAGTCCTCTTCTTTTATTTTACCCTATAGAACTTCTCATAAAACTAAAAACAGGTATCATGGGGGACCCTGAAAAAAGGCTTAAAATAGGGTGAAAATTATGGAATGGTCAATAAAACCTGATTAAAAACATAAATAATGAGCTATGAACTTGTTCTCTGGTCCACATGTTCCTTGGACATGTGAGCCTTGTCCTGTGAAGGAAAAGTCTCCTTCAATGGGAAAACCATCCGGAATGTTTTCACCCTCTATCACTAACGTAACACGTGAAGGTTGAAACAACCAGGGAGCAGAGAGACACGCCCACCTTCAATAGAGACACGCCCACCTTCAATAGAGACACGCCCATGTTCAATAAAGATACGCCTGCCTTCAATAAAGACACTCCCACATTCAATAAAGACACGCCCACATCCAATAAAGACACTCCCATGTTCAATAAAGACACGCCTATCTTCAATAAAGACACGCCCACCTTCAATAACGTCAGTGAGCAGCATGAAGCTACACAAGGACCCACACAGCTCAGACAAATCCCCTCGCTGTCTACCGTCTGTTTATCTAATTGAAAGTTGTGCTCGCATTATTTGCTGTGAATGATTTTACAGCCTTTATTTGTTTGTATGTCAACAGGAAGTCACTGACAGCATTGTGTTGTGTCCTCACAGGAACCCTCCGGCGGACCACTGGGTCCTGATTAGCGGGTTACCGACCTACGTGGCGGAGACCGGACTGGTCAGTGTCTCCTCCTCCTTCAGAGCTCCTCTCTCCTTTTATTTCAAGAGACCTTGAACGCATTTCACACAATCATTCTCACTGGATAACAAAACATGAATTCGCCTTTTTAAAGAAGGTTAACGGCCGTTAACCTCTGGAAACGTGTCGGGGGTCAAACCGACGCCTCTAAGGGTGACTTATGCAGAACATTTCATCGTTCTCCTGCATGTGAGAACTGTTCCGTTGAATGAAACCTGAATAATGAATGAACGGTGACGGCTCTGCTCAGCAGAAGTGATAATGAGCACCAGACGTGAGACGGATGTTCGAGGGAACATTTGATCCAACAGAACCGGACTCCCAACACGAGGGCGTTTAGGGCCTGAAATGACTTAAAATGAATTTTAATCATAATCATTAACAGAGCAGATTATATCCAGCATGTTGGGAGTTGCGGAGCTCAATAAGTCCTCTGGCAAAAGCAGGAATTTATAGCGGTGTATAAATAATAACAATAAACAAAAGACAGGTTTCTGCTTGAAGATGAATCATTTTAGAATCACTCAGAAATCACAAAGTTCACGTTAAAGCTTTGAAAAAAGGGCAAAAAAAGTTTGTGGAAATTCCCGCCGATCCTGCAGGATAGCGGCCCACGAATTCCTCTTAAAATAATATTTACTCTTATTGATTATCAGTGTGCTCTTTATTAAAGAAATGCAGTTTTAAACATTTTGACATCCCGTTGATCCCTAAAAATTCAAAACATTTCAAAATTTTCCGAGCGCTCTGAATGTAATTAATAATAGTTAATTTTATAATTATAAATACGATTTAAATAACTTCTGGAGGCATTTATTAGGATCAAAGCACGTTCATGTTGACTAAAGCTTTATTTACTGGGTGTGTTTATTGAAATTGTGAATATTTATAGACACTATATGATGAAATTAAGCATCATGATCACGTTTAATAGATCCCATCACTTCTATTCATAGCTTCATGATAACTCCTCTTCACCTCTTCACCTGCTGTGAGCACAAGGAGGACTTACAGGAAGAGAAAGTCTCCAAAATCCAGCTTTATTCAAGACATTGAACATGTTTTGGAAAGTGTGTCCGGATTCCGAATATAAAAAAAAACAAAAAAACAAAACATCTTAATATAATATCTCCCCTGGAAGCCGGCGGGCGGTCGAGGAGCAGAACGCCATCAGGCCGCATTACACAGTTGTCGGTCTGCACGCCGATGCGGAAATGATGTATAAACAATTCCTGCAGCCTCGTAATTAATCAGTGTGGCTTTTTTTATTTTTTTTTATTCCCAAAACTCGCTCATCCATCCATCCCTCCTCCCGTCCTTCCCTTGTCTCCTCCGCTCATTTATCACCTTTTCTGGTTTTTTTATTATAATAAATGATCTAGTAAAAGGTGAACTTCAGAGTGACGCGGATGGTTCTGGATGGACTCACGTGACACCTTTTTGAGTTTAATGTTTTCAATTATTATTATTAATTATCTCCTTTTTCTTTCTCACAGATTTGTAACATAATGAATGCAGGTCAGGATGACTTCTTCAACTTCCAGGTAAGAAAGACAAAACTTTTCCCTTCTAGGAAGCAATAAGGGAACATTTTAATATCACCTGGAGGATATTATTAATAAGTGACTTGTATGTCTCTGTGTCATTGATTAGTGATCAGAAGGCGCAGAAGCTGGAATGTTTCTTTCTGCTTGCAACGTTGAAGCGAAACTTCAATCTGAAATCATTACTTTTTGCATCGGAATTCATTGTTGCAAAATCCGATTTGCATTAATGAATGCAAATCGGAATTCTCGAGCATCCTAAAGAGGCATTTCTGTGAATTCGGCCGATATTAGTAGGAAACAACATTCAGATTTCCCCCATCGTACATTTACCCTATTAATCTGAGAGATTATGCACATTATTTTCTCTTAAATTTACATATTTAACCTCTGAGATTCCTCCTTTTTTTTCACCAATGGCTTATGATCCTAAATAAAGGATTAAACTCTCGCTACTTTGCTTCCAGATGTAATTAACATGCATGCAAATGAACATTTCTAATTGTCAACTGTTCTACATTTTCATTAATTCCCTTGGCAGACACTATTTCCCATAAAGTGATCATCCACCACCCGTGTGACATTAATCTGATTCATAGCGATTGTTCCTTTACATTTATTGACCCACTCAGCAGCGCCTCCTCCACTCCTTCATGTACATTAACACAAGTTGATTTCCCTCATTATCTGTAATCAGATTATTATGCAAAGTATTAGATGACATTAGCATATCACAGTCAGATTACAGTAATTGCATTATATATATTTATACGAGCCTTTACTCTTGAGCGATGTGAATGAAAACAGGGTACAGGGTATGTGTTGGAATACTATATTAAAAAAGTAATTTCGCCTCATAATGGGCTCTCATGAAGCACCGGGGAACGCTTCTGCATTATAGTCCCGATCAAACACGTCCCGGAGCGCCGCTCTCCGGAGTATAAATTAGTTTTCCGAGGGCCATAAAGGGCCCGCAGTGTTTATCCTTATTATACTCGCTGTCTGTCATCGCTTCTGCTGATGTAAATTAACGTTAACGTGGAGATCCACCTCCTCGCTGGCAGCTTCAGTCAGAGCTTCGGTAAGATGGCTAGTTGCAGCGTTGCATTCTGGTCTTTTTTGATGCTCCTGTTGAAATCTGCAAATCCCAAATCCATAAAAAAGATATATACAGTGAACTACAGAACATGCTTATTATAAAACAGTTTGTCACTAAAATACGTAACCATGCAAAACGTGAAACATCGGATGTCTTATATTATCAACCTCAATATTTAATGCTTTTTTTTGTTGGAGGGGTTGGAAATATTTTTTGCAGCTCTTCCGCATTGCGAAGTCGTGGAATATTATGCATCAGCTGCACACTCAGTAATTTTACATTATTTTGTCACTTTTCCGTGACATCCTGAAAGCGGCTCGTTAGTGTGTTGCATGGACACCATGTGCTTCCTACATGCGTACATGCAGAGTTCTGTTTCACGACCCCTGAACGCCTCTCAACCAATCCCAGTCTCTGCTCTCTTTAGTGCTTCTGTTCATCTCCACTGTCTCCCTGTTGCTGTTTTACCACCTTGTAAAGAACCTTAAAGTGCAGCTTCATGAAATGGGACGAGATAAATTAAGTTGACTTTTAAGAGGAGGTTTAAGACGGCGGAAACCTTTTTCTCACCATCAAACTGCTGTGAATATAAAGTTATTTTTCTACGTGATTGTTTTTTTAAATGAGAGGACATTTGTTCCAGCTGCTTTAAGATAAAGTACAAGTAGTGCACGTCAAAAATGGGGGCTGAACTCGTACTCCCATGAATCGATACCAGAGCCACTGATGTGACTCAGCAAAAAACAAGAGCATACAAGTCCATTTTACATGCTTATAACACAATTCAACCATAAATATTAACATAAACTACGAATATGATTCAAAGGATTCGAAAGGGACTCGAGAGAGCTCCCCAAGTTATTAAAATATACATTTTAATATCCCTAGCTTGATGCTACACATGATTAGCACCTTTCTGGAAACTTACGACCTACGGAACTTACGACCTCAGCAGGATATCAACCACCTTCCAGCCAAAAAACTGAAATATGACTAACTTATGGATGAAACGATACTTGCTTGGTATGTATTGATGCATCTGCTTGAGCAGAGCCCCTCTGTTGTGGAACGAGAGGCGTTCAAGGTCCAGGAAGAAAGTTGGGGCATTTTTGCTTTCAGTGGACTGAAACCTACGGTACACGACATTTGCACTAAATTAATTACTAAAAAAGTTTAACTTCACTTAATCAAAGTCAAACTTTGTAGCGATACCGTTAACATATAGTGCTATTTTATAGTAGGAAAAAAATCAATGATATGCATAATAAAAAAGAGGAAATCCACCCTGTAAGGTTTTCTTTTTTCAGATTTTTCTTTTTTTCTTATTTCCTTTGTTCTATCATCAACCAATAAATCAGTAACACATTTAATGATTTATGAACCTCTTAACTAGTTCCACAAGTGTTTTCTGTATATTATACCTTTTGAAATTATTAGAGGACACATTCTGCATTTAGTATGGGTATGCAAAATATTTTTGAGAAAAATAGCTGGGGTTCAACGGGTTAAAAAAGGTTTGCAGTGTGCAACACAGCTCAACTTCCCATTTGTGTCGCACAATCTCATGGGTCACACAATGTGGTTGATAATAGTTTAGGTGCACTATTATATTTAGACGTTCTAATGAACTGAAGCCACGGGACTTTGACAACGAGTCATTTTTACCTCGTGAGACGGAAGTTATCGGTCCGCCTCCATCAGTTAAAACATAAAAGTCCTCTTTCCCTTTAAGTGACAGTTTTCCAGTGAAAGATGGAAAAATTCATTTATTTTTCTCATTAAGTTCTTTGTGACTCTTGACAGATAATCCAAGGTAAAAAAAAAAAAGTAGAAAAAGTGCAGAAGTATGAGCCCGTTTAATAAATGAGGCTTCGGCAACTGCTGCTGCACTGCGCTCATATTGTAGGAGCATTGAGCAGGTGAATTATTGATTATCTCTCATATTTCCTCTGGATGTAGAAGGTCATATCACATTTCTGTGGGCTTCCTGCTTTCTTTATTACAATCGTCTGTAAAAGAAAAAGGAAAGAATAGTGACACAAAGAAAGTATATTCTTAGTGTGTGTGTGTGTGCGCGCACACAGAAAGAGCCACTGGATGAATCCGGCTGGACCATTAAGAACGTCCTGTCGATGCCAATCGTCAACAAGAAAGAGGAGATTGTGGGCGTGGCCACGTTCTATAACAGGAAGGATGGGAAACCCTTTGATGAAATGGACGAGACTCTGATGGAGGTACTGTGTGTGTGTGTGTGTGTGTGTGTGTGTGTGTGTGTGTGTGTGTGTGTGTGTGTGTGTGTGTGTGTGTTGCTGCACTGAGTCATTGGTTTATAAATACCCTTCATTCAGAGCGGCTGCATTATTTATCTCCGGGCCTGGAGGCTTTCTTACTGAGGTTTCTCTTCCTCAACTGGTTCCTTCAAATCCAACATTTGAATGTGATCCATCGTTTAAAGTAACTAAGTACACAATGTTGAAGTACTTGTATACTTCACGTGAGCCTCTGCATATGAAGCACATTTGTTCTGTTACTCCATGTAATGTATTTGTCATCTATTGCTCGTTACTTTGCAGATTACGATGTTACATAAATACAATAAATTATGACAAAGCCGTTAAATGTCTCTTTGATGTTGAAACTCTAAAACGCTGCATGCATGGACTCAGGAAGTACTTCTTACTTTTGACACTGAAAGTTTTTTCCCGAGAAAGTTTTGGATGCGTGACTTTTGTCACATTGTGGTGTTTTTTCTACTTTTACTGAAGACGAGGGCTCAGATCTTCCTCCAGCGCTGACAGGAAGCTCTCACCTGCTCCTGGACTGAAGGAGGCCGGGAGCCCAGCAGTGGAGGAACCAGAGTGTCACCTCCTTATTAAAAGAGACATGGAGGGAAAGATATGACATAAATGCCACCAGTAATGGGCTACTCTCTCTCTCTCCCTCCCTCTCCCTCTCTCCCGGGCCCAGTCTCTGACCCAGTTCCTGGGCTGGTCGGTGCTGAACACCGACACCTACGACAAGATGAACAAGCTGGAGAACAGGAAGGACATCTTCCAGGACATGGTGATGTACCACGTCAAGTGTCGCAAGGACGAGATCCAGCACGTTCTGGTTGGTGGGAACGTTTAGGAAAGAGGGATTTGGTTCTTTAATGTTTTTAATTAAGGCCCAAATGGAACCAGACTTTTTGGGTTGACTGTATATCGATGGTAAAGGGCAAAACCTCCTTTATGCTAAATTATCCAGAAAAAGTGGAGGGAATATCCATCTATCTGCACTTTGTGTATTTTTTAAGTTTTCAATTTTTCAAATCTTATTTCTTTTTCTTATTTTGTTTTCTTTATTTTTTTTCTTAATGTTTTAAAAAAATATATATAATTTTTTCAAAAATGTTGTTATTGTATTTTGTATTATATATATATTTTTTTACAGAGGCTGTTTTGCTCTTCAGCCATCGATTTATATTTCATATTTCAGTCCTACGAGAACATTCAAAACATTTTTAAAAATAATAGGATGTTAGTTTTTCCCACATCGTTGTAATGTTGTTTTTTGTGAAAATACTCAATTTAAGAAAACGTTGTTGCAAAACAAGGCGGCGGAGCCTTTAATGTAGAAAGAACAATGCTTCACTACAATATCACATGTTGATTTAATATTCTGCAGTAACATCTTGAATGAAAGGTTTAATTTAAATTTTAATGTAATTGTGTTATGTTGAAATCAAGGGGTAATATTGTTAAAAATGACATAAACGCCACATGCAGCTGGAGATGAAGGACGATCTATTTTTAGACCGGCTGGACGCGGTCGTGCATCGTTTATCAGATGAAACGAGCCGTCGGCTCCTCGTGAGGTGATCTGTCAGAAAGACACCTGACCCGACCTGAGGCCGGGGGATCGATGCCTGAACCGATCCGCCCAAGCTGAGCGCTGGTGTTGTGTGTCCCCAGAACACCAGGGAGCGGTGGGGGAAGGAGCCGGATGCCTGTGAGGAGGAGGAGCTGCAGGAGATCCTGGTAAACAACAACAACAACACCCATTGTATTGACTCCTTCCTGTAAACGGCCCTGAGCTTCACCTCCTCAGCGTTCTTCACCTCCTCACCGTTCTTCACCTCTTCAGCGTTCTTCACCTCCTCAGCGTTCTTCACCTCTTCAGCGTTCTTCACCTCCTCAGCGTTCCTCCCCTCCTCACCGTTCTTCCCCTCCTCAGCGTTCTTCACCTCCTCAGCGTTCCTCCCCTCCTCAGCTCTCTTCCCCTCCTCAGCGTTCCTCCCCTCCTCAGCTCTCTTCACCTCCTCAGCATTCCTCCCCTCCTCAGCTCTCTTCACCTCCTCAGCATTCCTCCCCTCCTCAGCTCTCTTCACCTCCTCAGCATTCCTCCCCTCCTCAGCTCTCTTCACCTCCTCAGCATTCCTCCCCTCCTCAGCGTTCCTCCCCTCCTCAGCGTTCTTCACCTCCTCAGTGTTCTTCACCTTTTCAGCGTTCCTCCCCTCCTCAGCTCTCTTCCCCTCCTCAGCTCTCTTCCCCTCCTCAGCTCTCTTCCCCTCCTCAGCGTTCTTCACCTCCTCAGCGTTCTTCACCTCCTCAGCATTCTTCACCTTTTCAGCGTTCCTCACCTCCTCAGCTCTCTTCCCCTCCTCAGCGTTCCTCCCCTCCTCAGCTCTCTTCCCCTCCTCAGCATTCCTCCCCTCCTCAGCGTTCCTCCCCTCCTCAGCGTTCTTCACCTCCTCAGCGTTCTTCACCTCCTCAGCTGTTCCTCCCATCCTAAACGTTCTTCACCACCTCAGCGTTCCTCCCCTCCTCAGCTCTCTTCCCCCCCTCCTCAGCATTCTTCACCTCCTCAGCATTCCTCCCCTCCTCAGCATTCTTCACCTCCTCAGCATTCCTCCCCTCCTCAGCGTTCCTCCCCTCCTCAGCGTTCTTCACCTCCTCAGCGTTCTTCACCTCCTCAGCATTCCTCCCCTCCTCAGCATTCTTCACCTCCTCAGCATTCCTCCCCTCCTCAGCGTTCCTCCCCTCCTCAGCGTTCCTCCCCTCCTCAGCGTTCTTCACCTCCTCAGCGTTCTTCACCTCCTCAGCATTCCTCCCCTCCTCAGCGTTCCTCCCCTCCTCAGCGTTCTTCACCTCCTCAGCGTTCCCCCTCTCCGTCCACAGTCGGAGGTCCTTCCCGACTCCAAGAAGTCCGAGATCTTCGAGTTCCACTTCTACGACTTCCACCACACGGAGCTGGAGCTGGTGAAGTGCGGCATCAAGATGTACTACGAGCTGAAAGTGGTAGACAAGTTCCACATCCCCCGAGAGGTGGGCATACATATTATATATTATATTATATATCATATTATATATATATTATTATTTTGTATTATTTTTTTAGGTGATTTTTTTTTTTTGCTGGTGGAAATGGGCTTCCATAGTAAAGCCAGTATTTATTTATGAATTTGCAATATAAAGATGAGGCTCCACTAATATTACAAGTATTATGATATTCCAGATTCAACGAGTTCTTAGCTAACGAAATATTCAACTTGAAGTCATATTTGTTGGGGTTTAAAAGTGTGTGTGTGTGTGTGTGTGTGTTTGTGTGTGCAGGCCCTGGTGAGGTTCATCTATTCCCTCAGTAAAGGCTACAGGAGGATCACCTACCACAACTGGAGACATGGCTTCAACGTGGGCCAGACCATGTTCACCCTGCTGATGGTGAGACGCCCAACTTCGTCTTCATCGATCCCTCACCTCCTGCTCTCAGTCTCCTCCTCCTCTTCCTCATTATCCTCCCCCTCTTCGTTAGTCTTCAAAGTGATACCCTTTCTTTCTCCTCTGCCACTCCTTCATCTGGATGGAAATGATGATGAAGTGTGTCTGTAAATGAAACGTGAGCCAGTGTTCTGCTCATAATAAGTGTTATTATTGTTCATATATATATATATATATATGTGTGTGTGTGTGTGTGTGTGTGTGTGTGTGTGTTCCTAGACCGGCGATCTGAGGCGCTACTACACAGACCTGGAGTGCATGGCCATGGTGACCGCCGGACTCTGCCACGATATTGACCACAGAGGAACCAACAACCTGTACCAGATGAAGTAAGATGGGAGTGTGTGTGTGTGTGTGTATGTGTGTGTAGAGGTAGCTCATAAATGTAAAAGTAACATGCGACCTGTGTGACCTTTGTAATTTTAGCCACTCCCCATGTTGGGGTGGCCACGCCCCCATGTTAAGGTGCCCACGCCCCCGTGTTAAGTTGGCCACGCCTCCGTGTTAGGGTGGTCACGCCCCCGTGTTAGGTTGGCCACGCCCCCGTGTTAGGGTGGCCACGCCCCCATGTTAGGGCGAGCTAACCTCTCTTTGTGTGACATCACACGCAGAACATCGACGAGCACTTCCACCTCCAGCTGCTGATGAGAGCTAATGAGAGCCACACATCAGGCCAATACGCATGATTTATCACGGTGTGTGTGTGTATGTGTGTGTGTGTGTGTGTGTGTGTGTGTGTGTGTGTGTGTGTGTGTGTGTGTGTGTGTGTGTGTGTGTGTGTGTGTGTGTGTGTGTTCCAGGTCTGGTAATCCTCTGGCGAAGCTTCACGGCTCCTCCATCTTGGAAAGACACCATCTGGAGTTTGGAAAGACTCTGCTGAGAGATGAAGTATGCACACACAGACACACACACACACACACACACACACACACACACACACACACACACACACACACACACAAGCATGCATACGAGAACGAACACCTGTACAAAGTAAATCAATTCCATTTAGATTTGTGTCAGTGTCCCTCATTAGAGCTCTGATTGAATAAATCATATGTTATATTACGTTTCCCAGCATCCTCTTTGTTTTTTTACATTTTTTTTTCAGTCGTTGAACATTTATCAGAATCTGAACCGCCGGCAGCACGACACCGTCATCCACCTCATGGACATCGCCATCATCGCCACGGACCTGGCGCTCTACTTCAAGTGAGTGTGTGTGTGTGTGTGTGTGTGTGTGTGTGTCTCTGCTTTACGTTCAGTCAGCAGGTTATAAGACAGAATAACAACATTTCCCCAGCCGCACATTTAATAGTGCTTATTGTTCAGTGAATAATTAACATGCCCTGTTGACAAGCACCCACAGTAAACCTGTGTGTGTGTGTGTGTGTGTGTGTGTGTGTGTGTGTGTGTGTGTGTGTGTGTGTGTGTGTGTGTGTGTGTGTGCAGGAAGAGGACGATGTTCCAGAAGATCGTGGACCAGTCCAAGACATACGAGAACTGGAACGACTGGACCAAGTACATGATGCTGGAGACCACGCGCAAGGAGATCGTCATGTAGGGCACACACACACACACACACACACACACACACACACACACACACACACACACACACACACACGGATCTCAGTCATGTTTTGTGTCGTCAGGGCCATGATGATGACCGCTTGTGATCTGTCTGCTATCGCCAAACCGTGGGAGATCCAGAGCAAGGTACACACACAAACACACACACACACACACACACCAACGCTGATCTTCTTTGTATTCTGTGTTTCTGGCCTGGAACGAGGACAATGCACCAACATTAACCTCCTTATAGAACAATGGGAGCTGTTATATAAGCAGCAGTAGTCTCAGGGGTTACTCTTCCTCTCCGGGTCAGAACCCGGTTTGGTCAGAACCCGGTTTTCTTCTTGCTCGCTGAGGCGCCCGTGTCACGAAACCCAACGTGTGATGTCACTTCAGCTCCTCTTCCTCCTCCTGCATCTCACAACCGCCGCCAATTAGGACGTTGCACTTTCTTTTCAGGGGGTTGGATTTCACCTTCGGTGCACCTGGTGAGTCACCGTCTCCTCCTCCACACACACACACACACACACACACACACACACACACACACACACACACACACACACACACACACTGTCAGCCGCCTGCGAATGCTCTCTAAAAACTAGTTTGATGACTAACCCGTCTTCATTTCTTAAAGGTGACTCCCTTCGTGAACATGTCAGCTGTCACATGACTCCTCGGTACCAGATGTTGAATTAAGCAGAATTTAGGTTTGGATCTCATGATGAAGAGCTGAAGACGAGCAGATTGATTCTCGTTATCGCCCCTCAGATGAGACATCCTGATGATATTCTCTCCGTTCTGCTTCCCACTCACTCAGAAAACTGCCTCCCCGACTATTACTCTTTCTAAAATGAGCTTTTCCATCCTGAATACAGAGTCCACACATTATTCATCTGATCTAATGTTGCTCCATTTGTTACTTTTTGTTTTTTTAGGTTTGAAAAAAAAGCAGGTTTTCATCTCATCAAAGCCTCAAAGCTTGAAACTTTTATTCTGAATAAGATTCTTATTTACGGGCTGATTTTAAACAGCATCTGTTGTATCTGAAGACCCGTGTCCTTTCTGGTTCCCCCTCTAGGTGGCGCTGTCTGTCGCTGCAGAGTTCTGGGAGCAGGGAGACCTGGAGAGGACGGTCCTGGAGCAAATACCCATCGTAAGCAACCCGAGCGCTCGATGCTGAAAGTGCCGGTTCAGAGGAACGATGCGTTAGTGCCAACGGAGCGGTGCTTTTATTTTGGTGACCTCTGACCTCCAAAACAAAATACAAGCTGATCTTGACCCGGATGACTTTTTTAGTGGAAATATCCCCAAATCTTTGGAGCTGAGGTAGTTTTTTTCAAGAGTTGATATCTCGTTATAGATCCTGGATCCTTTTTTTTAAAATATAAATTGCACGTCAAAAGCTGTTAAATGTGCCATCAATATTTTAAATTAATTTAAACTAGAAAATGATGTTTTGCGATCCTGGATTTCTCTGAGTGATTGTTTTTGTTCTTATCTTTTTTTTGGGGGGGGAGGGGCAGGGTTTTTTCATCTTGTGCCCGTAAGTCACAGTTTAAGAGGAGAGGAATCATGGGAATTAAGGCGGGACTCTCCTCGAGGCTTCAATCTAGGACGGAGAGCGGAAAGGACACGATTAGAGAGCCAGGGAACGAGAGGGGGAACAAGAGGGAACGAGAGAGGGAACAAGAGGGAACGAGAGAGGGAATGAGAGAGAACAAGAGAGGGAATGAGAGGGAAAATGAGAGAGGGAACGAGAGAGGGAACGAGAGGGAGAACGAGAGCTGGAACGAGAGAGGGAACGAGAGAGGGAATGAGAGGGAACGAGAGAGGGAACGAGAGGGGGAACGAGAGAGGGAACGAGAGAGGGAACGAGAGAGGGAACGAGAGGGGGAACGAGAGGGAGAACGAGAGATGGAACGAGAGAGGGAACGAGAGAGGAAACGAGAGGGGGAATGAGAGGGAACGAGAGAGGGAACGAGAGGGGGAACGAGAGGGGGAACGAGAGAGGGAACGAGAGAGGGAACGAGAGAGGGAACGAGAGAGGGAACGAGAGGGGGAACGAGAGAGGGAAGGAGAGGGGGAACGAGAGAGGGAACGAGAGAGGGAACGAGAGGGGGAACGAGAGAGGGAACGAGAGGGGGAACGAGAGAGGGAACGAGAGAGGGAACGAGAGGGGGAACGAGAGAGGGAACGAGAGGGAACGAGAGAGGGAAACGAAACCTCTCTCTCTCTCTCTCTCTCTCCCTCTCTCGTCCCCTCATGTGTGTCCTTCACACACTCCCACTCTGACATTAATAGCCTCTGTGTCGGCGGGGGAACCTTTGGTTTGGACTCACTGGTCTGACGAGGACAGAAACAGACGAACACTTTTCTCTAGAAATGTAGGTGGGCAATTACAGCCAGCGTGAACCTTCTGGCAGGTTTTTCCTTTCACGGTCCAGAGTGCTGCCCACTCGCTCGTCTTCCTCAATATGGACGCTAATGTGAATCTAAAGTGACTTCACGTGGTCGCTCAACCTTTAATTGCACACCGAGGAACGACATGTGGAGTCCTCTTTGGAAGAGGAGAGCTGGAGGAGTGATGCTCGTCTATAAGGAGCGCTCACTCTGTGCTGCTTTTAGGAGACCGTTTGGGTTTCAGGTTCCTGATTGGATGCTCCTGACTTTTATTTTTGTACGGACTGGTTTCTAAGTCAGTGATGGATGGAGCGCTCTTCCTCTTTGTGATTGTTCTGTAGTCGATGAAATCGTTGCATGTTCACACACACACACACACAAAAGAGGTCAGAGGTCAGCGTCAATGAGGCTGGGCACCGCTGTTCTTAAAGGGACGGTTGGGGTTGTATGAAGGCACCGCTGTTCTTAAAGGGGCGGTTGGGGTTGTATGAAGGCACCGCTGTTCTTAAAGGGGCGGTTTGGGTCTATGAAGGCACCTGTGTTCTTAAAGGGACGGTTGGGGTTTGATGAAGGCACTGCTGATAAGTACCTCGTTGAACCCCATTTCAAACAATCTCTTTAAGAGCAATCTACTCTCAGCAGTTTCCTCAGGTTTCATACTTTAGCATCGACCTCATCAAAGTTAAATAACTTGATACATTTGATGTGTTCTTCTATCATAAAACTTTATTGTCCGTAATTATTGCTGCAAACTTAATTTATAGATTGCAGCAAGACGACGGGGTGGACAAAATAACAGCAACACCGTTTAATCAGTTAGTCATGAAGATGCATGAGCGTAGCGGTGGAGCTGGTGATGCATCAGGTTCAAACACTTCTCTCTCTCTCTTCCCTCTCTCTCTCTCTCTCCCTCCTTCAGCCCATGATGGACAGAAACAAATCCGATGACCTTCCCAAGATGCAGTGCGGTTTCATCGACTTCGTTTGCGCTTTTGTGTACAAGGTCAGCCGTCACACTCACTCCTGGTTCCCTTTGACCCTCCATCACATTGTTATGAACACCTGCAGGTACATTACAGGCAGGTGAGACTCCTGAAGTCTCGTCTGTCGTCGGCCGTGTAACTGTATTTACCCGTGACTCGATCACTATGCTTGACTTTGTCCGGCCCGTCTGAAACCCATGTGTTTGTGTCGTATTCACAATATTTAACGACTCGTCCTCCCTCCAGGAGTTCAGTCGCTTCCACGTGGAGATCACGCCCATGCTGGACCGGCTGCTGAACAACAGGAAGGAGTGGAACGCGCTGAAGGAGGTGCACGAGGCCAAACTGGCGGCCATCGAGGCGACTCAGAAGGCCAAGGAGGAGGCGGCTCAGGGCGCCGTGGCGGCGAAACAAGGTAACGCACGAGGTCACGAGGTCACGAGGTCGCTCAGGATACTGGGTCACGCATTTTAATGCATCTTTCTTTCTTTCTGTTTTCTTCCTTCCTGTTTTCTTCCTTCCTTCCTTCCTTCTTCCTTCCTTCCTTCCCTCCCTCCCCCTTCCTTCCTTCCTTCCTTCCTTCCTTCCTTCCTTCCTTCCTTCCTTCCTTCCTTCCTTCCTTCCTTCCTGTTTCCTTCCTGTTTCCTTCCTGTTTCCTTCCTTCCTTCCTTCCTGTTTCCTTCCTGTTTTCTTCCTTCCTTCCGTCCTTCCTCCCCCACCCTCCCTTCCTTCCTTCCTGTTTTCTTCCTTCCTTCCTTCCTTCTTCCCTCCCTTCCTTCCTTCCTTCCTTCCGTCCTTCCTTCCTTCCTTCCTTCCTTCCTTCCTTCCTTCCTTCCTTCCTTCCTTCCTTCCTTCCTTCCTTCCTTCCTTCCTTCCTTCCTTCTTCCCTCCCTCCCTCCCTCCCTCCCTCCCTCCCCCTTCCTTCCTTCCTTCTTCCTTCCCTCCCTCCCTCCCTCCCCCTTCCTTCCTGTTTCCTTCCTTCCTTCTTCCCTCCCTCCCTTCATTCCTTCCTTCCTTCCTTCCTTCCTTCCTTCCTTCCTTCCTTCCTTCCTTCCTTCCTTCCTTCCTTCCTTCCTTCCTTCCTTCCTTCCTTCCTTCCTTCCTTCCTTCCCTCCCTCCCCCTTCCTTCCTGTTTCCTTCCTTCCTTCCTTCCTGCCTCCCTCCCTTCCTCCCTCCCTCCTTCCCTCCCTCCAGCTGCTGCAGCCCAGTCACAATCCAAGACCTGCATTGTCAGTTAAGATGCTGTGACGTCATCAGGTTGCAGTTCTTTGTCGTCGGCTTCAAAAAGTTATTTATGGAGAGCGCTTCTCTCACTTTAAAACAGCTGTTACACCTCCTCATCCTTCTGTTTCCTTCTGCAACTGCTTCTTCTTCCTGTTCCTCCTCTGCTCCTGTATTCCTCATGCGATGCTCAGTGATGCGTTCAGACGTTTGTGGGAGGAGTCTAAATCCAACAAGACAGGAACAGACGGGAGTTCTAGCAACGGCAAGTTTTGTCAATGGAGTCCGGTGCTGTGGGAGGAAATCACAGCGGCTTAAACTGATTCAGACGAGGCTCCGGCTGCTCTCCTGTCTGTTTCTATCTGAGGCCTGTCGACCCACATCACACGTCTCTTTGCACAAACGTCACAAAACTGTCGAGCGAACAAAGAAAACCTGCAACTTAGAGCTTCTACGGATGGATGAACGCGTAAACGGCTCCTTGAACTTCCCGTTTGTGGGTCAAATAGTCCAACTTTACTAGTTTGTAATGCAAATTAAACTGTATGCTAGATGCTGCATCACTGGTTTGTAGTCTCATCTGGCTGAAGATGGTTACACAATATATACGCTCAATGTTAAAGCTGCTCTATACTACCAATCAATATATATATATACATATATGTATTCACCCTCAACGTAACCCTTTTACTGTAGTTAATATATATATTACAAATGAGAAAATGTGAATTTGCATAGCAGTCACTTTGCAGAGATGAGTAAATATGTGCTATTTTCTTAATTCATTACTTTGTGTGTGTTTTTCCTGAGTTGTGTGTCTGTGTTGATGCTAAATGAAGCTGCATGACATCATTCACTCACTGATGACAAGATGCAAGGCACCATCTGCCCACACATTCACACACACATTCACACACATTCACACACATTCACACACACATTCACACACACATTCACACACACATTCACACACACATTCACACACATTCACACACACATTCACACACACACATTCACACACATTCACACACACATTCACACACACATTCACACACACATTCACACACATTCACACACACATTCACACACACACATTCACACACACACACACATTCACACACACACATTCACACACACACATTCACACACATTCACACACACACATTCACACACACACATTCACACACATTCACACACATTCACACACACATTCACACACACACATTCACACACATTCACACACACATTCACACACATTCACACACACATTCACACACATTCACACACACATTCACACACACATTCACACACACACATTCATACACACATTCACACACACACATTCACACACACATTCACACACACACACATTCACACACACACACACACACACACACACACACACACACACACACTCACACATTCACTCACACACATACATTCACACACACACATTCACACACTCACACACACACATTCAAACACACATTCACTCACACACATACATTCACACACACATTCACACACACACACACACATTCACACACACATTCACACACCGAGGGCACATCTACGGGAGCCGTCTGGGGTCAAATGTCTCGCCCGAGGACACGTCAACACGGCCACTAGCGGAGCCGGGGAATCGAACCGCCGAGCCACCGGTCCCCCCATCGGATCGGGACCTTCAGACCTTCAGGTTGTGGATGGAGGCGTCTGGAAATGAGCTTCCTTCCCTGGATGAGCGGAAAAAGATGTTTGGATGTGTTGAACTCTTTGGTTTCAGTCCTATGAGAATCTGTTTGGAAAAGTTTTGCTCTCTTTTCAACCGTGAGGGTTCACGACCCAGCAGGCCTTTGATTGACAGCAGCTGCCAAAATGACCCCCCCCCCCCCCCCACACACACACACACACACAAAAAAATAAATAGGCATCCCCTGTTGGTAGAGGGTCTTTTCAGCAATTTCAAGCAAAGGGAAATACATAAGAGAAACCTAAATATTTTCAACCCACACATTATTGATTATACAAGAAGGAAGTCAGGCTTTACGTTGAATTAACCCAGAAAGCAAACTGGGTTAACTTTGGTTGTTAAAGATTTCTCAGCTGTTTATTACTGCTGCACAACCGACAGCATTGAAATTATTCTATTTCTTCTGCATGAAGCTGGATAAATGTCATCGTCACGTAAAGCTCATTTTTAACCTGCGCTCGGCCTTCTGGGTTAAAGCGCGTTCGAAGAGCAAAACAATGAAACGTACACAACTTAGGAAACCTAATTTAAATCTGATAAACAAGTCCCGCCTCTTACAAAACAGATGACTGTGAAGCAGCTGCAGAGAAGTGCACCCATATAGCGTCCACATATTAATATTTCATGAGCGGTAAACATTCTAGTTTGTGTGAATCGTCTGCAGGAAACGTGCTTTAAAGAGGACTCGCACAGCAGCTGACGCCTGGAAACATCTGCCAGCTGCGCTATTCATTTGCATGTGTTTATGTGTGTGTGTGTGTGTGTGTGTGTGTGTGTGTACACACATTGCTTAATTCTCCCACCTAGAGCCGTACATAATACTGTTATGAAACGCAACATGACCCCAGAGTGGGATAATGAAAAGTGATCGCCACTGGAGCCTCGATGGGGGGCGGGACTCGAGCTAACTTCATCCCCCCCCCTCCCATAGTAATATAATAATAGCACAGATACATAACCTGCCTGTGTCGTCACCGGTGTATGACGACAGCGCCCGTGACGTAAGGGCATGCTGGGAGCTCAAAGGATGGCCGTATATGGTTGTGATGATCAGCGGAGCTTGTGAAGCTTAGCTCTGACGCAGAGGCATCCCGTGACTGCAGAGAGAGAGAGAGAGAGAGAGAGAGAGAGAGAGAGCTGCAGTACACCCAGGCAGCTCCAGCCTCATCCTTCAGCGGTCGGGGGGGAAGTCGTGACTGCGGAGCTGCCAGCCTGCGAGCCCCAGTCGAGGGAGCGGTGCTGGACTATTTATAGGGCCGGTGTTCACGGGTCTGCTGCAGTTTCCACGCAGAGGAAGCAGCTCGGGTTTCGGGCTCGCTCGTGATGTGTGTGTGTGTGTGTGTGTGTGTGTGTGTGTGTGTGTGTGTGCGTGCGTGTAGTGTAACAGCGGTCAGGAGAATAAACCTGATATCCTGACAGAGAGGTGATGACAGCATGTGTCAGGCTGCAGCTAGTGAGGGTTATCGTTATCCTCCATATCCATATTGTTTTATTTATGTATCATATGTGTTCTGGATTAACTCAACGTTGACAGTTATTGAGGATACAAACACAATATCATTTCATCTAATGGTCATTTATAACTATTTATATTATAACTCCGGGATCTCCACTAGAAATTAAAACATATACATTATATACCATACTGTACTTGTAATATATAGTATATACTATACTGTACTTGTAATATATAGTATATACTATACTGTATTTGTAATATATAGTATATACTATACTGTACTTGTAATATATATATTATACTATACTGTACTTGTAATATATCTATATTATACTATACTGTACTAATATATAATATATATATATACAATGACCGACCTACTTGTGGTTCACCATAAATTGATCAGTCGGTGTTTAAAATGCCAGAAATAATCAACAATATCTATTGTGCTGGAGCCCAATGATTGACTTTAATTAATGAGATCGACAGCCAAATGAACCCCAAAGTATTAATTAATAACGATCAAAAGAAGATTTTTGAAACTGCATTTAACAAAAGTGTGGCGTTTGATTGCTAATAAGGATTAATAAATGAGCCGGATTAATAAATGAACCGCAGCAGGAGAAACAACAGAAATAATTGGTGTGAAAAGGTGAATTCTTCCTTTTCCCAAAGACAAAAGGGCGTTAAAGTGAGACGAACAATGACGGGACCTTTTCCCTTTGTCTCTTCTCACCTTTATATAACCATATTATGATTATAAAAAGCCGGGAGAACAAATCTCCCTGAGTTATGAAATATGTTGTGATATTTAACCTACGTTTTACGAGGCCACAAGACGGCCAAGATGGATATTAATATAGCCGGCTGAGTTATAATCTTATAATAATTAACTGCTGGAAATTAGTCATTTATTCAAGCTTCAGGTGAGAGCCACAGTACAGCAGAGGCCTTCGGTGTCATCGTGTGTGTGTGTGTGTGTGTGTGTGTGTGTGTGTGTGTGTGTGTGTGTGTGTGTGTGTGTGTGTGTGTGTGTGTGTGTGTGTCAGGGTCCCCTGAATGTAACGGTTATCAGTGTGTTGCACAAGGTGACCTTTGACCTCCTATGCTCTCTGCAGCGTGAGGTGTGAGCTCTTGAAAGACAGCAGCCGCTGTAAAAATAAAATATATAAATATAATAAACCCATCCCAATGCAATTTAAAACGCAGTTACTGTATTTTTTATTTTTTTTGCCAACTCCATCTGTTTCGATTAACATGAAAAACAGCAAAATCTACTCAAATGTACAAGAAATATGAAAATGCATTTCTGCAAATGTCAAAGATTCGAACTGTTTACCCTCTTATTAAAGTTGCCTCCAGTTACACGTATCCACTTTAATAAGACGATTATCGTACACCCTCTGCATTCAGATCCCATATCTGTATACATATATATTTTATATATATATATATATATATATATATTAATGCTCCTCCCTTGTAGAAGCCTCAGCCCCACATCGAGGTCGCTCAGTGTTCAGGATGAAATCCTGTCATGTGACTTAACACAATATGCAGGATTGACACAAACTACCGGGTCTGCCCTTTTGTTCATTTACACGGCTAAAGTTTCAGGGACAAATTAACCTCTCGAGACATTTGACTGGCTCATTAGCGCCGTTTACAATGTGTCATCCACCTCGTGCGGCTGCAGTCGACAGCGGCGCCGCGGCCCGGTGGCAAAGCGGAGGGAAGCTGAGGCCGTGTGTCTGATGTCTGCAGAGCGGCTGTTTGCTGCAGTCACGACTGCCAGAAGCAGCCCGGCAGAGGACGGCAGGACAGGCCGGGTTCTAGTCGCCGGGTCGGGGCTGAGCAATTAGTCACCGAAGTGAAAGTCAAATGAAAGCGAATGCGGCCTCATGCAGTAAAACCCCTTCATGAAGGTTACAGCGTTCAGGGGAGCTTTTATTTACTCGACCCCCATCTGAGAGACGCTACTGCGCAGGCTCACAGGTTGCTGGGTTTTGGGTAATTTATGACAACAAACGAGAGCCGTGCTGGTGTTCTCCGAGATCAGGCGTGTTCGATGTGAGCACTGGGCTCCACGAGAGCACCGTTGCCCTTGTTAGCGTTGTTAGCATCGCTGCTTTTTCTAGTGTTGTTAGTACCATTGCCCTTGTTAGCGTTGTTAGCATCTCTGCCTTTGCTAGCGTTGTTAGCACCGTTGCCTTTGCTAGCACTGTTAGCACCATTGCCTTTGCTAACGCTGTTAGCACCATTGCCTTTGCTAGCGTTGTTAGCACTGTTGCTTTTGCTAGCACTGTTAGCACCGTTGCCTTTGCTAGCATTGTTAGCACTGTTGCCTTTGCTAGCACTGTTAGCACCGTTGCCTTTGCTAACGCTGTTAGCACCGTTGCCTTTGCTAGCACTGTTAGCGCCATTGCCTTTGCTAGCATTGTTAGCACTGTTGCCTTTGCTAGCGCTGTTAGGACCATTGCCTTTGCTAGCGCTGTTAGCATCGTTGCCTTTGCTAGCGCTGTTAGCACCGTTGCCTTTGCTTGCGCTGTTAGCACCGTTGCCTTTGCTAGCGCTGTTAGCACCGTTGCCTTTGCTAGCGCTATTAGCACCGTTAGCTCCATGTCAAGGGCCTGGATATTCTTTGCACTTTGAAGTCAGCACCTTTAAGGTTGCTGAGAGATCCTCTTTCTATCAATCCTACATATTTTACCATCCGCAAAATTACATTTACACTTATTTTTATCCTAAATTTGTTTTTTTTATATATTGTGGATTTTTCTAATTATTATATTATATGTTAAATATATATATATATATTGGTATACAGTATATTGTGCATTTTTTAATTATATGTTATTCCTTACCTGTATGTATAAATGCTGCTGTAGCGATATAATTTCCCCTTGTGGGATTATTAAATCATCTATCTATCTAATCCTCTTCCTTCTGGCCTCTCAAGGGCCTTTTCGCTCCACACCAGGTTGATCACACAGCTCATATTAATCCTGTCACATTCAGATTTTCTTCTTCTCCGGCAGCTCTTTGTGAAACATAAATGTGCTTGCATGTTTTTCTGCCGACGTGGGAGTGACAGGAGCCCGTCAGTACAGCGGTGCCGGTCCAGCGACGCCCCCCCAATGACATCATCAGTGCAGTCACTGACATGTGAATCACAGTCTAGCCAGGCGGAAAGTTGCCAGCGGCCTGTTAATGGGATGCTGTTTAACCAGGGGAAGACTGGAGGGAAGGAGGGAGTGTCCGTTAGTGTGTGTGTGTGTGTGTGTGTGTGTGTGTGTGTGTGTGTGTGTGTGTGTGAGCACAGGCAGCAGAGTGCACCACTTCATGAAGCTGAACCTCTCCACACTGATAGGCTGATCGCAGCAGTGCAATGAACAATACATGCAGTCTCATGGAGATGTGCAGGCACAAGCTTTGATCATATTCATATACAGTTTGGTAATATTCATATACTGTTTGATCATATTCATATATGGTGTGGTAATATTCATATACAGTTTGGTAATATTCATATAAAGTTTGGTAATATTCATATACGGTTTGGTAATATTCATATACTATTTGATCATATTCATATACGGTTTGATCATATTCATGCAGTGACACATGTTTGTCTTTATCACAACCAGAGGGATGCTTCATACAACACGCAACAGAGACAATGCAATGTTATACAGACCATAATAAGACAAACGCCAGTGTTTTAAAATTTATTTTTATCGTGGAGAACATTTAACTTGTTTTCATCTACAACAGGTCGACGCTGCCCTCATGGAGGCCAACTATGAGGGTTGGACTGGGATATTATATTTTTAAGGTTTTTCTTGATTGGCCAAGCTTTAATAACTCATCATCACATAAGACACACTGTATCCTGATGCATCTTATTGCTAAACTACTACAAACTTTGTGAAATCTCACTTTATGCGCGCTGTATTTTCTTATTTGGACTTGTCTAACGAAGGAAGCAAGCTTGTTCAGGTGAGTCTGACTCATTTTCAGTTGATTTGTTTCTCTGAAGCCAATTCAACTTAACTCAAGCTCAGTTACTACGGCAGCTTATGCTGCTAAATGTACCTGACTAAGCCGGAGTTGTTGCCAAACAACTGACGTGACGGGAAAACAAAATTTTTACCAGAACTTTTCTGTTGTTATGCAAACAACTTTAAACTTTAAGTAAAAAAAATGTCTAAAAGTATGAAAAAAGTCATAGTATGTCAAAAAAGTTACAGTTTTTGTCCGTTGCTTGAACACTATAGACACATGCTTAAACCAAAGTAACATAACTTGAAGTTGTTGTTACTATACCTTAAACAAAGTGTAACCATACCTTAAACAAAAGCGCTGCTTTGCACTTTAGTTGCAATTCTGTAACACACTTGCTCCTTTCTGCAACACACTTGCGCCTAGACACTACACACTATTTCATACATAAGACACTTAGTTCAAAAATGAAATCTCAGGGTACCATTGGGAAAACACATCTATTCAAAATACAACACACATTGGTTAATTGAAAAGACATAGACACACACCTGAAAACACTTACTTACAAAACTGAACACCAATCAGCCAGCTACAAAAAGGCCTCAGTTAAGCCATTTTGACAACTTTGCAAGCATGGAGGCAGGGAGAGCTAGAGGCAGAGGAAGAGGAAGAGGAGGACAGAGAGAGAGAGGAGGACGTGGTCAAAGAGGCCACGCAAGGACCATTATTTCAGATGACATAAGAGCAACTTTGGTGGACCATGTCATAAACCATGGCCTGACTATGAGGGAAGCTGGGCAGAGAGTCCATCCTAATCTAAGCCGCTTCACAGTTTTCATCCATAATAAGGACATAAGGGATATTTTCCCCGATGCTTAGCGAGAGAAGACATTGCTTGTGACGTTGATGAGATCCTGTGGCCAGACCCCAACAGACGGCAGGATCCATAAGCCCACTTGCGCACAATTGTGTTTTTCTGTGTTTACAGTAGTGTATTGTTTGTTTTATTTTTGATTTAACTGAATTTACTGTACTGTAAAATATACTAATGTAAAGATTTTGAATTCAGTATTTCATTTTTTTGGTTGTTGTGAAAACATGCCCTCTATGGAACTGAATAAAAACATTGAAAACAAAAGACTGCAGTTTTTTATATAAAGTAAACTAGTGTGTTACTGCTGATCTGAAAGTGTATTCATATGATGCAAGTGGGTATCATTTTGTCATCAGAGTGACATTTTGACAAAGGATTGTTAGGTTTTGATAGCAGAGTTTCAATTTGACATGGATGCGAATGGTTTATTTCCCAGTGTTGTGTCTTATTTGCTTGTGTGTAGAGTTTTGACACAATGAGCCAAATTTAGCAAAACGTGTGTAAGCAATAGGCAAAAACTGTAATAAATATAATTTGTCAAAAAAAGTATGAAAAAAAGTCATAGTATGTGAAAAAAGAAAAAAAATAGAATTTTTTAAAAAGTATGAGAAAAGTCATAGTATGTCAAAAAAGAAAAAATATATAATTTTTCAAAAAAAGTATGAAAAAAGTCATAGTATGTCAAAAAAGTAAAAAATATAATTTTTCAAAAAAAGTATGAAAAAGTCATAGTATGTCAAAAAAGTAAAAAATAATTTGTCAAAAAATTTGAAAAAAGTCATAGTATGTCAAAAAAAGTCATAGTATGTCGAAAAAGTAAAAAAATTATTTGTCAAAAAAATAGTATGAAAAAAGTCATAGTATGTCAAAAAAGTCATAGTATGTCAAAAAAGTCATAGTATGTCAAAACAGTCATAGTATGTCAAAACAGTCATAGTATGTCAAAAAAGTCATTGCATGTCAAATAAGTCATAGTATGTCAAAAAAGTCATAGTATGTCAAAAAAGTAAAAAATATTATTTGTCAAAAAAGTATGAAAAAAGTCATAGTATGTCAAAAAAGTAAAAAATATCATTTTTCAAAAAAAGTATGTAAAAAGTTGTGGTATGTCAAAAAAAGTAAAAAAAACAAAATTGTCAAAAAAAGTATGAAAAAAGTAATAGTATGTCAAAAAAGTAATAATATGTCAAAAAAGTCATAGTATGTCAAAAAGTCATAGTATGTCAAAAAAGTAAAAAATATTATTTATCAAAAAAAAGTATGAAAAAAGTCATAGTATGTCAAAAAAAGTCAGTATGTCAAAAAAAGTCATAGTATGTCAAAAAAAGTACAAAAAGTACAAAAAAAGTCATAGTATGTCAAAAAAAGTAAAAAAAAACAAAATTGTCAAAGAAAGTATGAAAAAAGTCATAGTATGAAAAAAGTCATAGTATGTCAAAAAAGTAAAAAATATCATTTGTCAAAAAAAGTATGTAAAAAGTTGTGATATGTCAAAAAAGTCATAGTATGTCAAAAAAAGTAAAAAAAACAAAATTGTCAAAAGTATGAAAAAAGTCATAGTATGTCAAAAAAGTAAAAAAATATAATTTGTCAAAAAATTTGAAAAAAGTCATAGTATGTCAAAAAAGTCATAGTATGTCAAAAAAGTAAAAAAATTATTTGTCAAAAAAATAGTATGAAAAAAGTCATAGTATGTCAAAAAAGTCATAGTATGTCAAAACAGTCATAGTATGTCAAAACAGTCATAGTATGTCAAAAAAGTCATTGCATGTCAAATAAGTCATAGTATGTCAAAAAAGTCATAGTATGTCAAAAAAGTAAAAAATATTATTTGTCAAAAAAGTATGAAAAAAGTCATAGTATGTCAAAAAAGTAAAAAATATCATTTTTCAAAAAAAGTATGTAAAAAGTTGTGGTATGTCAAAAAAAGTAAAAAAAACAAAATTGTCAAAAAAAGTATGAAAAAAGTAATAGTATGTCAAAAAAGTAATAGTATGTCAAAAAAGTCATAGTATGTCAAAAAGTCATAGTATGTCAAAAAAGTAAAAAATATTATTTATCAAAAAAAAGTATGAAAAAAGTCATAGTATGTCAAAAAAAGTCAGTATGTCAAAAAAAGTCATAGTATGTCAAAAAAAGTACAAAAAGTACAAAAAAAGTCATAGTATGTCAAAAAAAGTAAAAAAAAACTAAATTGTCAAAGAAAGTATGAAAAAAGTCATAGTATGAAAAAAGTCATAGTATGTCAAAAAAGTAAAAAATATCATTTGTCAAAAAAAGTATGTAAAAAGTTATGATATGTCAAAAAAGTCATAGTATGTCAAAAAAAGTAAAAAAAAACAAAATTGTCAAAAGTATGAAAAAAGTCATAGTATGTCAAAAAAGTAAAAAAATATAATTTGTCTAAAAAAGTATGAAAAAAGTCATAGTATGTCAAAAAAGTAAAAAATATAATTTATCAAAAAAAAGTATGAAAAAAGTCATAGTATGTCAAAAAAAGTCAGTATGTCAAAAAAAGTCATAGTATGTCAAAAAAAGTACAAAAAGTACAAAAAAAGTCATAGTATGTCAAAAAAAGTAAAAAAAACTAAATTGTCAAAGAAAGTATGAACAGAGAGCATGTCAAAAATGTCACAGTATGTCAAAAAATGTAATAAATAATAATTTGTCATTTATAAATATATATATATATATATTCAAATAACATTTGCTAAAAACTATGAATGAGTGGAATAGTTTTTGTCTTTTTATGCTCTCTGTTCATGAAAAATGTTGAGTGCCCCCAGTTTTATCCCGTAATCTGACCGTATGACCACGACGCCTTCATCCAGAATCAACACATGCACCGAAAGAAAGCTGTTCATTAGGATTTTATTTTTTTGAGGCAAATCAATGAATATATGTACTTTATACAGTATATGAGGATCACATCTCTACAGTTTCATAATGTAAACAATCTCTGAAGAGAAATGTATTCAGTTTAAAAGGAAGCCACAGTCTTCTGTTTTAAACTATTTACATGAATTAAAATATAATTTATAACATCAGATATTTCCGCTTCTATGAAACTAGATTTTAACAATTCAAAAATACTGAAATGCCTTTTGTCTCCACATTCTCAAGACATATGAAATCACACAAAACAAGAAAAAAAAACACCATTTAAAGACATCCAAACTAAGTGGCGTATAAATAAAAAAAAGAAAAACGCAAAATAAAACCAACATATGTAAAAATATAAAATCTCACTAGCAGTATTTACCTTTTTTTTTTTTTTTACCAAAAAACTAAGTTAAAAAACAAAAAAAATAATTTATGTGAATTTGATAGTCATTAGATGTAAAGAGACAATCAATCAATAGAAATGAAAAAAAACAATGTATGCCCTTTATGTCAAAATATCTTCTTCCACCCAAAAACAAACACCCACTCACATGTATCAGTTCGACAGCTTGCAGTCCCTACTGAGTGCCTATTTGACATCACTGTTGCTATCAAGTTTGACAGGTTTCCCTATTTTAGTTTCTGTGTATTGGTGTTGAAATGCGACCGCTCTGCTGGTCACACGTGGAAGTGGAATCTGAGGCCGGTATTGCAAGCACTCCTGTCCCGGTAGGCGCTAACGTGATGGCGTAGCTAGCTGACATTGTTTTTCCAAAACTAAAACAAGTGACATAATAAAAAAAAAAACATTTTCATTGTATTTTTTTTTTAAAGTGGGCCATGGCATTGAAAACGACAACATCTATAAAACTTAATTTTTCCTCGAGCGCCGCTCTTTTATTGTTGAAGTTTTATTTATTTTTTGGTCAACTTGCCTATCAAGTTTTGTGGTTTTCTCTCCATTGTCCATTTTTTTTCTGAAATGAAGAATGGAAAGAAAGGTATTGCATTCTGACTAGGGTAGTTCCCTTTGGAAGGATGTGTTTTTTTTTTGTCTTTATTTATTTTTTTGATTGGTTGTCCATCGACCTAGCACCTAGACCAAGCGGACAGCAGTATCGTGTTGAAATGTGTCACCGTGTTCTCAAAACACGAGGAGAATGGTCAACATCAAAGTTTTCTATAAGAAAGTATATAATAATCTAGATATCTACACAAACACACAAATATATATATTCATATATATGTATATACCTTTTTATTATAATATGGCTATTGAAAAAAGTTTTAATTACGTCAGTAATTAATAATAAACCACGTTGGATTGGAAAGGAGTTGAAACGGTAATAATGAAAGCTAGTGGAAGCTTAGCTTCTCACCCCGATTTTGATTTTTAAGGCTTGCAATGATGGAAAATGGGGTTGTTTCAACGCCGATCACTTCTTGAGCAGCGGAGGTATCACTCTGTAGAAATCCCACCACGAGCTTCGAGCCATAAGGTTCCCTAAAGAAGTGGAAGTCAGATGTTTTTGGGGATTGTGCGTAGGAATAATGCTAAAGAAGCAACTGCTGAAACAAGAGCTCAATACAATACTTCCAGAGGAACCTTTTTAGGGATCCTTTTGGACACATTTTCCATAAGTATTGAAGGCCTGTCACAACCCTTGACTTCCACTCTTTTTCTCTCGCCCTACTTCAAGGTAAAAATAACTTTCTGTCTCTATGCCGGCTTCCCGATTAGACTGAATTTGGGCTGCCTTCGTGCCTTTTAGCCTCCGTCCTGCTTTGGGGATCTTGCAAACTCAAAAATCGACATTTAAATGTCGACTTAATCCAGAACGCTTCCTTTTTTTTTGGGATGCCATTGAAGTGCAGCAATGGAACTGGGATTTCTACAGTGTCCACCTCACCAGTAGTGCAACTGGGATTTCTACACCCTAACCAACTGGGATTTCTACACCCTAACCCAACTGGGATTTCTACAGTGTCCACCTTCTTCAGTGAAACTCGACCAGCGGGTCAAAGCAGCCCCGCCTCCGCTTCCGCTTCTGTTCTCCTTTCCCGTCCCGCCCACATTGCATCTCACCAGTCACACACATATATATATATATATATATATATATATATATTGGCTGTTAACGGTCATAAAAGCAAGTGTTCAATGCAACTCAGATTCAAATAAACCTGCGTACCATCAAAAGGTGGTAATAACATAGTTACAATGGCTTCCTTTTCAATCAGAAGAAGAATCGGGACTTTATTTGTGCAAGAGTATATTAGTATTTGTTCTGTATACGTGTTATGTGTTCACGACGCAAATCACCACATTCTTCCCGTAGTTAGTTTTCTTTTTTTATGATTTCCTGTGAAACAGCATCTACAGACAGCACGGCAGCTCTTCCATTGTACCAACCGCACCCTGTACATTATTACCTCGGTTTTTTCGGAAAAAGGCTGTCTTCAAGATAAGATTATTATGTATTGCATTTCAAATTGCTTTAAGAAAACATAAAATAAAGACATAAAAATAAAAATATTTTGTCACGTCATAAACGGCAAATGAACGTAATCTTCTAGCGTGATAGTCGAAAGGGATACTTTGTGTCTTTTGTGTCTTTCTTTTACAACAGTGTTGGACAATTCCACTTAACTCTTTCCCTTCATTTCCTCTCTGTCCTAAAAATAAACAAAACATCGACTAATTTGAAATAAACCAATCTGACCATCTGCTGTACTATGACCCGCCACTTGAAGAAAAAAATAAAAACAAACACACGGTACATTTTATGTTTACAACGAGGCATAGTGCTATATACACATTTTATATTCATATATTATATTTTCTTTTTTTTTATATATATGTAAACCAGCACATTCTCTCACTTTTTAGTAGTATACATACTTAGGAGTTGTTTGAGATCAATTGTTAAAATGTCGTTTTCTTTCCCTCCTTTATTTTTAAAAAGTCGACACCTTGTTTCTCGTCAGTATGTATAGCACTAAATCGTTTTTGTTAGTTTTGGACATCAGTGAGCCTGGAGAAGTAACACGGGGTCCCTTCACTTGCTGTTAATCTTTATTTTTTTATTCTTTAAAACACTGAATAAGGCGCCTTTGTACTAAGTGTGCGTTCCTAATAAAGTCAAAGGAGAATCGAAGTGATGTAAACATTCAAATTTCTTGTGTGTGTTACCGAGGAGTTGATTAGATAGAGAAGAGGAAGGGGAGGAGGACGAGGAAGAGGGGGGCGGGGGGCGGGGTTGCCAGGGTTTCGGGGTGAAGACCTGGAAACGAGGCCTTGAACCCACGAGCGACGGAAAGCGATAGAGTTGGAGAAAAGGACGGGCTGCGTTTTATTAGAAATTCCTTGGCGAAGGAGAGGAGGGAGAGGGGGAATCCGGAGGAAGGGCGTGTCCCTGAAGAAAACCAGTGGACCGCCCGTTCGATTCCCCTAACCCTCCCAGAACCCCTCTCCCCGCCGACCTGCAAGCGTCAGCGGTGTCCGACTCAAACACGAGACAAAGACGACACACTCAGTTACACACGGACACACACGGTCGAGACGCCAACAGACGGACACGCTGTACAAAACCGTCGAGGCAAGCGAAGTAAAGAGTTAGAGAAAGGGGGGGGCGGGGCTTAGTGGTAGGAGGAGGAGTCATAGTATATTTATAAAAAAACAAACAACGAAACTTCCCATGACCACCCATCCCCTCACACAGTGAACATTTCTGACAGAAAAAAAACACTTTCCGGAAGAGGGTGGGGGGGGGGGGGGCGAGCATCCAGTGTGGGGGGGGGGGGGGGGGGGGGGTGTGAGGTAGAGATGCTCAGCTGATACAGTACCTCCCGGGCGAGAAACCAGCTTTGTTCTTTTTGTTCTTTCCGCTCGTCCCCCCGTACATTGGCAGGTTTCGGAAGGTTTAATTTTTTATTTTTTTCTCAAATCCCGGCCGGTTGCTACTGGCTGCGTCAGGAATGTTAATGAGGAGGCCGCCTCGGACTCTCGGCACGGCGAGGCCAGAATTAGCAACTCTACCCCCCTCCTCCCCTTTTTTTTAAAGCACCAAAAAAAATACAAAATAAAAACACGCCACAATCTTTGGGCAAGCAGAAACGGGGGAACGCGTCACATTCAGATTGTTGAATACATTCCATCTGAACCAACGGCTCCGCCCCCTTTCTACGGGCGGGGTCAGGGTTACTATGGGGGAGCTAATTGGTCCCGGTTTCCCTTTTGTACTTTGAAACCCAGAGTTGGCGTGAAGCACCGACGCCGCCACGGGAAGAATACGCGGCCGGGCTTCCAGGGAAAGAAGACCGCACTGGGACGATCCGGACGGGAAGGTGATGGGATGGCTTCACACGGAGTTCTGCAACGAGGTAAAAGCAGCTATGGCTATCGTCTACACGCCCCCACTTTAGTCCTGCTTGCTGCAGTCCAAATGTAAACAGGAAGTGTTGCATTGGCTGTGGCATTCGGGGGGTGTCGTTATTGGACACATGTTCAGTGGGACCCTATCAAATATATATATTTATGTACATCAAGACCCCGCTGAAGGTGGGAACAGCTTGGACCTGGAATCAGCCAATGAAGATGATTCTGACCCATTTCCTGTTGAAGAATGTCTAACTTTAGGCCCGGTCCTTATTCACCAAGACGGTAAACATCTTTAATTCAGTCACACGTGAAAGCTCTTTGTATGATCCGGTCACATGGGAGGACTTCTGAGAACGATAGAGGAAGTCAATGGGCATCTGGTGCCGATACAGGAAGTGGGTTTTGAAGTGCAGCTCTTCCCGGGACTTAGTCGGGGTCTCGATGTGCACGAGGCGGACCAGACGGATCCTGCAGCAGCCAGTAGCAGAGGCCAAGAGAGTCAGCGTGGCAGAGGTGGAGTCAACGAAAGGGGGAGAGTGGAGGACAGCGGAGGTATCGGCCTCCTTACAGTGCATAGATCAAATCAAGGAAGCACTACAATTACAATAATAATAATACAAATAAAAACATGATTTTTTTTTCATCTTCATTTTAGATTTGTAAACTTTTATCAGTCATCAAATGATTAAATGGTTTTTTTTTATATTCTTTGTCCATAACACACACACTCACACACACACACACACACACACACACACACACACACACACACACACACACACACACACACACACACACACACTCACGCACACACAAATAGATTTTTAAAATGTATAACATCCACAATTTTCCGCTAAAAACAAAGCCGGGGTAATTATTATTAGTAGTTTTTTTTTTTTTTGCTTTCTGGTTCTACAACCTTCGCGGCCAAACACAGCTTGCGGGTTCACCGCCCGAAAACCGGAAAGAGAGGGAGGGGTTTTTTCTTTTTTACAAAACAAACAGAACAAAGAACACACACACACGCGCAGAAACACACACACCACGACGACCAACGCAACGCAGGAATAGCAAACAGTCGCTACAGGGGCTCCCGCCCGCTGCTCCACGGGCCGGGCGGTGACCCCCCCCCCAAACGCAGACGGCTTTCCTCGGCGTTCTTCGGCAGAGAACTGGACCGCTAGCGTTCGTGGTCGTTCTACCGTTAGCCGTTGAAAAGTCTCATTCTCTCCATCGTCTCGTAACTCCCAGTGGCTTCCTCGTTTTTTATTTTTTTTAAAAAGCAGTATCCTCTGGTGAAAAAAACGTCCCCACAAGAAGAAGAAGAAAAAGAAAAAAAAATCGACGAGGTCCTTAACATTACTTTATTCCATCGGTAAAAATGTAAACATTTTGCGAGGCTGCCTTGCATGGAGGTACTAGGAGGCCTGCCTGAGGGGCGGAGCCGGGGGGGGGCGAGTTCAGTAAGGCCGGCGCCGGGCGGTCAGCGGTGCAGGGACTTCTGGGCCTCCTTCAGCAGGGTGTCAAAGTCCAGCGCATCGTACTTGCTCTTGACGGGACCCGGGCCGGCCTCGTCTGCAGGGACACAAAGACGAGGTCATTACGGGCGACCAAGGTTTATTTATTTGCACAATTCAAACGATACAATTAAAAAATTAAAAAACAAACATAAGAGAGATAAATGAATATCACTGTGCAGGAAGAGGCAAAAAAGTCAACTCCCCCTATATAATATTATACTCTTTTACAAAATGACAAACATGAAATTAAATATGCATATTATAGACAACGAAATTACAAATAATGTAATTGTGTCGAGTGTGTGTGTGCATGTGAAAGTCATTGTGCATTACCCAGATCTATGTAGCGCTTCCTCGCCAGCCTCCTGAGGCCGGCCGGCTCGTTCTGGAAAACCGGCTCCCGTTCTCTCCAGTGCTTCTGAACGCCGGTCTGGCGGATCTTTATCACCCCGCAGCGCTCCCTGCAACCACAGGGGGCAGCGACACGGATCAGGTCATGCACAGTCGATGCACGAAGAACTTAAACCACGTCCCTGGACTGTATCATTTATATATACAGTACTGTGCAAAGGTTTTAGGCAGGTGTGAAAAAAATGCTGTAAACTAAGAATGCTTTCAAAAATAGAAGTGCTAACAGTTTATTTTCATCAATTAACACGATTTTTCTTTTGTTCTCTCACTTTGCATTTTGTTAATTGATGAAAATAAACTGTTAGCACTTCTATTTTTGAAAGCATTCTTAGTTTACAGCATTTTTTCACACCTGCCTAAAACTTTTGCACAGTACTGTATATCAGCACAGTTAACATTTTAAAAGAACAAAAGGACAGATGTTTGCCCCAAAGAGAGGGCACCGTTGCCACATTTAGTCCCGCCCCCATGGGGACGTGACCCGCCCCCTCTTTCGGAGCAGTGGCCAGCAGCATGCAGACCCCAGGTGACCCACATCCAGGTGAGAAACCGCCTCACTCAGAACCCCCTGCTGGTTCTCCAGCTGCCTCGAGGTCGAGGTCAACTTTAAACCCGGCGGCTTTTAAACCCATCAACCCCGTAGCGCAGATAAAAAGAAGAGAAAAAGTAGTTCCCGTATCCCTCCTCCCTTCAGGCCGGGGACACTCACTCGTTGCAGATGATGACTTTGCAGTCCTCGGGTTTGCCGAAGACCTGGAAGCGTTTCCGCAGCATGTTCTGGGTCACGCTGGTCGGCAGGTTGTGGATGTAAAACACCTGGCAGTTGTCCTGGCAACAGGGAAACCATGGCAACAGTCAGGACAAAAGGGACAAACACACAGGCGGACGTGGGGGGAACCGAGTGCCGGTGTCAGGCGGCGGGAGTCTGACGGGCAACCTTTAGAGGTTCAGATTTCAGATTTTATATATATATTTATATATATAAATATATATATTTATATATGTATGTATGTATGCAGAAGTCTGGAGCTGCTGGAGGATGTTCTCTGTACCTCGTCAGACTTGGCTTTGTTCCTCTGCTTGTCGTCATCACAGATCTCAGAGTTCTCACTGAAACAAAACGAGAGAGAGAGAGAGAGAGAGAGAGAGAGAGAGGGATGGTGAGTGAGATAAGGACGGACACAAGGTGAAACTGAAATGTCAGATATGAGGAAACAGGTGAACTGCGGCAAAAAGGCGGACTTCCTCCCACTAACCGCAGTACGCCCTTCTTTATCGCCTCTCTCCTTCACTCCTCCCTCCATCCCTTTTTTTTCTGCCATTGTCTTCAATGTACAGAAATAACACGGCCGCTGACCTTCTTCTTCTATGCGACACAGTCGAGTCAAACTTCTTCGTACATATATTATATATATATTGGAGCGAGTTGCTCATCGGGCGTTTCTGACCGTCTGTCTGTCTGTCTGTCTGTCTGTCTGTCTGTCTGTCTGTCTGTCTGTCTGTCTGTCTGTCTGTCTGCCTGCCTGCCTGCCTGCCTGCCTGCCTGCCTGCCTGCCTGCCTGCCTGCCTGCCTGCCTGCCTGCCTGCCTGCCTGCCTGTCTGTCTGTCTGTCTGTCTGTCTGTCTGTCTGTCTGTCTGCCTGTCTGCCTGCCTGTCTGTCTGTCTGTCTGTCTGTCTGTCTGTCTGTCTGTCTGTCTGTCTGTCTGTCTGCCTGTCTGTCTGCCTGTCTGCCTGCCTGCCTGTCTGTCTGTCTGTCTGTCTGTCTGCCTGTCTGTCTGTCTGTCTGTCTGTCTGTCTGTCTGTCTGTCTGTCTGTCTGTCTGTCTGTCTGTCTGTCTGTCTCACCTGGAGTCCGTCTTGCTGGCGGGGGAGTCGGGGCACAGGTGGAGGATGGGTGAGGGTGAGCGGGACGCGGACGAGCGCTCCGCCTCTTCCTCCGAGGCCGGGGGCGTGGCCAATGGGAGCGTGGCCGCCGCTGCCTGGCAGCGTGACGGCGGCGTCAACAATGCTGCTGCAGATGAAGATGATGAAGATGATATCGCCACTGTGCTCTGCCGCTCCAGCTGTTCCGCCGCGCCTCCCGACACCACCGGCCTTTCCCCGTTCCCGTCCGGCCCCCGGTCCTCGGCTTCTTTGGGCGCCAGGGCGCCGCCCCCGACCGCCCCGACCACCCCCTGCGCCTGCAGGATGGCGCCGAGCATGGCGGCGCTGCGCTTGCGGCTCTCCCCGACGCTCAGCGCGCAGTAGTCGTGGTCGCCGAACGCGCAGTGGGTGTCGCTGTCGCCCGCCTGGCCCATGCGCCGCAGCTGGGCGTACAGCTCCGTCTGCTCCGGGAGCTTTCGCTGCTGGTGGGCGCGGCTCAGCCGGGAAGAGCCCTTGGCGCCGGAGGCCAGGTGAGCCGGCTCGCTGACTCCGCCTCCTCCTCCTCCTCCTGTTCCTCCGCCTCCCTTTCCTCCCTCTGCCGGTTTGAAGAGCTCATCCTCCACCGGTTTGTGAGGCGGGGTGGTAGGAGGGGTGAGACCTTTAAAACAATAAGGGTGGAGGCAGAAGATGAGCCGGGTGCAAAGTGATCCCCCCAAAGAAATAGTCACGTTTGGCCCTTTTACAGTCTGGCCCTTTTACAGTTTGGCCCTTTTACAGTTAGGCCCTTTTACAGTCTGGCCCTTTTACAGTCTGGCCCTTTTACAGTTAGGCCCTTTTACAGGTAGGCACATTTACAGTCTGGCCCTTTTACAGTTTGGCCCTTTTACATTTTGGCCCCTATAAACAAATGAGGTAGAACGTATACATTTTAGTTTCTAGGGTGCTGCAGGACCTTCTGTTAGCTTTGCACCAAGCCCCAGTCTTCATGCTAAGCTAAGCTAACGTCATCGACACTCTCATCTCTGGCAATCGGGTGCACGGCTTCCTGTCACTCCTGAAGGGCCCAACATGCCTGTGACCTCTTCAGAGCCGTGACCCCGATGACCTCATCTTAAAGGGGATGTTTTACCTGCCGTTCCACACAGATCCACGCCGAGCGTCTGCTCGAAAGGCTTGCTGCCGTACTGGGACTCTCTGGTGGGGAGGAGACAGCCGACCAAAGGAGAAAGAAAAAGAGGGAGAGAGAGATTAAAGAGTGCTGTGTCATGTTGGAATATGTTGTATATTTCCAAACAATCCAAGTCCAAAGCAATCCAATAACGTCTCCCAGTAAAAGCTCTTCCCAGCCGATGTCTGCTGAATATGAATTATGTTTCGTCTGCCTTTTCTCGGCACTCCTCGTTTCTTATCGCAGCGGCCACATGGCCCGCTCTTCTATTCTTCTTCTATTTCTGGCTCGTCTTCTTTCTGTTTCTCTCCGGTTGCCATGAAAGAAAGAAGGAAAGAAAGAAAGAAAGAAGCGAGCTGCCAAGTGGATTGGCTTCAGGCGGGATATTACCCCTCGGCGGAGAACAGGGTGAGCGAAATATAATTTTGCAAAAAAAAAAAAAAATAATAATGTTTTGGTGAGCGCTTCAGAAGACAGATTTAATTTAGAAGATGGACGGATGCCAGTCTGGTTTGTACCGGATTCACGTGGCTGCTCGGAGCTGGAGACGGTCCAGGGTTAGAGGTTGGATGGGATAATTTGTAAAAGCAGGAGCGGCGAGCGCCCGGCCAGAGGTCCGATTCATTTGGGATTTTGGGAGTGAAATCGCTGCGTTTGGCGTCCCGGTTAATCTTGTTACAGTTTTCAGATATTACACCGGGCCGTGAGATTACACGCGACGTGATCCGGCTCATTTTGAGGCGTGGAGACGATGCTCGTAATCTACCTCGCTTACGAGCATTCGTCAAACTCTGACGCGCTGAACTGGGAATTTGTTCATTAGGTTCAGAGGCTCCGCCTCCCCGCCAACAACTAATCCCCTAAAATGTATGAATATGGAAAAGCTGTATGGAGCAGCAGCTGCCTCTGACGTCAGTTACAAATACCAGGACTTAGACACGGCCGGCATGGTGTAGCTTTAAAACCATTATCTGGACGGGAATGAGCTCATGTTTGAAATTAATATCTTCCAGCTTCCTGAAGCTACATTACAGCCTCGTAGAGAAATAGATCATAACTTCTTTACATTGCAATGTCATTACAGGCTGGGGTCTCCTGTCTGGACCGGTTTGTATTTAGCAGCTTTAGATGAAGGCCCAGGTCCAACGTTTCATTAAAACAACGCCATACTATATTTTTCCGGCGGCATCTATCCTCCATCTGTCTGCACAACGATCACAACACAAGTTGAGTTTTTTTCTGCTTATTTGGTTAAAGAAATCTTTTTTTGGGATATCTCCCATTTAGATCTTTACTGGGAGCCTTTAACACATAGCTGGTCATGAACCAGACCCTGTGGCCTCGTTAACAACTGGCGGTTCATCTGAGGATGCTTCCCTGATCCAGGGCGCATGGCGTGGAGGAACTCACCCTGTGGACTTGGGGTTGAGAGTCAGACAGAGGCAGGCTCGCTTCTCTGCAATCAGAACGAGAAGCCAGTTAGACGCATGCAGACCGTTAGACCCCCGAGCCTCTGAATGTGGATCAATGAAACCTGATGTGTGTCCTCCCTCTCCACCTCACCGTTGTGGCAGCAGGGTTTGTTGTGCTCGTCGCCCGTCGTCAGCCTCGTCTCCGCCGCTGCCGTCGTCGTCCCGCCTCCGGCTGGCGCCGGCAGGAGTTTGGTCCCGGCCCGGCCCTCCTCCCCATCCCTGGCCCGTCCAGGCCGCAGCCTCTTGGCGAAGCGGCTGGGGAAGGAGGCCAGGCGGCGCGAGCGGCGGACGGAGAAGGACCCGCCGTCCTCCGCCTCCCCGGGGCTCTGCGGCTCCTCGGAGGAGCGGCTCCTCCTCTCCGGCTTCGGGGTGGCGGAGCCGGGGGTGCAGGTCACTCTGGCCGGGCCGGGGGGAGCCGGCACCCTGCTGGGGCTGTGCGGGTGGGCGTAGGGGGGGCTGTGCAGTCTGTAAGGCTGGCTCACGTCGAAGGAGCTGCTCTGCTGCAGGAGCTCGCGGAGGAGGGAGTTGGCCTTCATCTCCCTCCGCCGCGCGAAGGGGAGCCTCCTGGGGCCGGTTAAGCCCCCGCTGGTCCCGGGAGGGGCCACCAGGACCACCCTGCTGTGGGAGCCGGCGGGCGGGCGGGCCGCGTCGGGCCGGGCCCGGGGCCGCGGGGACTCGCGGTCCTTGCGGTCCCAGCCCTGCTGCTTGCGCACGGGGAGGCAGTAGGTGTGCATGTACGTGATCAGCTCCACCACCGACTGCAGTTCTTTCTCCGAGCTGAACTGAGGCTTCGCCGGTTCGGAGGGCGCCGCGGACACGGCCGCCACGCCCTCCACCTCGCTGCTGGAAGACTCCTCCTCCTCCTCTTCGTCCTCGTCCCCCGACTCGCTGTCCTCGTCCTCGTCTTCCTCCTCCTCGTCCTCCTCCGTGTCCGGGGCCGGAGCGTCGCCCGAGGCCCGGGCGGTGGTGAGGTGGCGGTGGAGCTCGGTGCACAGGCGGCCCGCCGGGCGCACCGCTCGGGGCTTCCGCTCCGGACGGAGGTCGCTCTGGAGGGCGGAGACACACAAACTATGATATGACCTTTTTGGGGGCATTTTGAAGACATACGTTTTCATTATTTTATATTTTATGATGTTTTAATGAAAAAGCTCCACTGTAGCTGCACTGCAAGCATCTCATCATCGTCTGCAGCGACTCGAGAAAAACACGATAAAAACGAACCGCCGACAAAAACACAAACACACTCATGGACACGCGGGGGTGCGTCTTCAATCTCCTTCCCCCTGGACACCGAGCATCGACCACGACGCGGCGGTTTCAGTTTGTTTTACGACCTGCCGAGGATGATTCAGTGTGCAGCTGCAGAGAGCTGATTCTATATTGCTCATTAGGAGAGAGAGAGAGAGAGAGAGAGACTATGATTCACTGTTGGCCCCTTGACCTGTCAGTCTATGCTCCCACCATCTGCCACTACAAAGCTCACACACACACACACGCACGCACGCACGCACGCACACACACAGCCAGGTTGGGAGGTCACGTGAGGCCCCGCCTCCTCTGGGTTCTGTACCCTCCCCTCTTCACCGCCTGACGGGCCACCATGTTTTTTTAACGCGCGCACAAGATAAACGACGTGTTTCTGTAATCAACGGCCGCCCGACGCGAGCAGAATATCAATTACGGGCGACGTCGCACGGCTGCGGCCGCCGTAAACGTCCGCTCTCCCCCCGACACCGCATCTGTCATCGGCAGCAGCTGAAGGTTGAGGAGGTTTTAGTCCAACATGCCGGGTTTTGGGAACATTGTCTCATTCCTGTTCCCGGGAATGATGCACGCTGCTGATCTCAGACCTGCCGGCTCCCTCCGACACCGGAGCCACTGAGCTGTTCGGTTATAATTAAACCTGTAATTAACCCTCGGTGCTCAAGCGCTCCCCAGGCGGCTTTAGTGATGTCATTACTTCACGTGGGATTGATGCTGATGGTGCACGTCTTATCTCAGGAGACACACACACACACACACACACACACACACACACACACACACACACACACACACACACCCTGCTCCAGTGCATCCAACAAACATGAAGATGAGAGAGAGAGATAGAGAGAGATAGAGAGAGAGAGAGTGCCATTTATCTTATTGGTAATAAAATGTACACACACACGCACACACACACACACACACACACACACACACACACACACACACACACACACACACACCAGTGAACGCACACTTTGTTTCCTTCCTGTAAATCATTCCCATCCCCCATGTTACAGTAACAGGCTCTCAGGGAGGTTAGGGGGCTCAGGTGGGTGTGGGGGGGTCAGGGGGATCTGGGGGGTTCTGGGGGGCCTCACCTTGACCGGGGGCCTCGTCGGCCTCTGCAGGCTCCTGTTGCTGTAGCGATGGCCGTGGACTCTGTCTTTGTACGCAACGCCGATGGCGGCGGTGGCGACGGGAACGTTGGGAGGCGTCAGCAGGAGCTGCATCAGCTGGGGGGGAAACAAGGAGGGGTTAGACACAGGCGGCACTTTAGGGGTTAACGTGGTCACCGCCTGGCCCTTGCATTTCAATTTCTAATCTATATTCTGTCGGCTGCAGATGGATGTTTGCACAGGGGGGGAGAATACGTCCACTTCTCACCCAGAAGGCAGCACAGGTTCTGGTCCAGGCTCTGGTCATCTCGCGTCTAGACTATTGTAACTCCCTCCTGGCGGGTCTACCTGCTGGTGCCATCCGACCTTTGCAGCTCATCCAGAATGCTGCAGCTCGACTGGTCTTTAACCTCCCGAAATTCACCCACACTACTCGGCTCCTCCGCGACCTTCACTGGTTACCGGTGGCTGCAGCATCCGCTTCAAAACATTGGTACTGGTGTACCGTGCTACGAACAGATCTGGTCCAGTCTACATCCAGGACATGGTAAAACCTTACACCCCAACTCGTGCGCTCCGCTCGGCTTCTGCCAATCGGCTTGTAGCTCCGTCACTGAGAGCTAAACACTCAACAAAGTCTCGACTGTTCTCTGTCCTGGCTCCTCGATGGTGGAATGAGCTCCCCATTGACATCAGAACAGCAGAAAGTCTCTACATCTTCCGTCACAAACTAAAAACACATATTTTCCGACTATACCTTGAATAAAGGAAGTAGCACTATAGTAGCACTGAAATGGCTCTTACTGATAGCACTTTGTAGTTGAACTTTATTGATGAAATTGTACCTTCTTGATTCTTGTTGTTCTGATTCTTGTTTGTAACCGTAGAATGCACTTATTGTAAGTCGCTTTGGATAAAAGCGTCAGCTAAATGTAATGTAATGTAATGGGGAGGGGGGGAGGGGGGGGAGGGGGGGAGAGGGGAGCGGGGAGGCCACGAGGTTACGATACTGTACATTTATCACGTCGCCGAGCCGACAGAGACTCGTTCACGTTTCCCATCAGAGAGCCGGAGTCAAGCTCTGTAATCACGTAGAATATGACTTCTGCTCCTCGACTCACCCTTCATCCTCCATCCTTCATCCTCATCCTTCATCCTCCATCCTCACCTCCATCCTCATCCTCACCCTTCATCCTCATCCTCACTCTTCATCCTCACTCTTCATCCTCACCTCCATCCTCATCCTTCATCCTCCATCCTCATCCTCACTCTTCATCCTCACCTCCATCCTCATCCTCACTCTTCATCCTCACCTCCATCCTTCATCCTCACCCTTCATCCTCCATCCTCCATCCTTCATCCTCACCCTTCATCCTCCATCCTTCATCCTCACCCTTCATCCTCCATCCTCATCCTCACCCTTCATCCTCCATCCTCACCTCCATCCTCATCCTCACCCTTCATCCTCCATCCTCATCCTCACTCTTCATCCTCCATCCTCATCCTTCATCCTCCATCCTCACCTCCATCCTCATCCTCACCCTCCATCCTCCATCCTCATCCTCACTCTTCATCCTCACCTCCATCCTCATCCTCACCTCCATCCTCATCCTCCATCCTCCATCCTCATCCTCACTCTTCATCCTCACCCTTCATCCTCCATCCTCATCATCCATCCTCACCCTTCATCCTCCATCCTCACCCTCTATCCTCATCCTCACCCTCCATCCTCACCCTTCATCCTCCATCCTCACCCTCTATCCTCATCCTTCATCCTCACCCTTCATCCTCCATCCTCATCCTCACCCTCCATCCTCACCCTTCATCCTCACCCTCCTCTCCCTCCCCTCTTTTCCAACCTATCTCCATCCTCTCTTCCTTTCCTTGAATCCTTTTTGTCTTCCTCTTTTAATCCATACATCTTATCATCCCTCCTGGTCCCCCCCCCCCCACCCCTCTCTCTGACCTTTGACAACCATCTTCTTCTCCTCCCCCCCCTTGATGTTGTCTTTCATCCTTCCTTTACTCTCCTTCCTTCGCGGCTGAGACACGAGAGGAAACCGAACAATACTTTCAAAAGGATATTAACTCGGCTTCATTCCCCGCTATCCGTTTTACTGCTTTTCTTTCCTTCTTTTTCTTGCCTCATCTGTCTATTCATCCCTTTATTCCAGAGCCTGGCTTCATGACGGCCAATCAGCTGATAGAAATCAGCTTAGGGAGAAAATCCCCATTAAGCTGAGCGTTCGCTCAGGAAGACGACGGAGAAAATACAGATGTGACGGGAATATAGAGACGTAGGGGGCTTCCCAGATGATTGACAGCGCAGGGCTCAGGGACACGCCCCCTGGCCGCCATGTTGGTGGCTTCTTCTCAAACTGGGATTCGTGCGACTGTGGCTCAGTGGTTAGCAAGTCAGTCTTTCAATCAGAGGGTCGGTGGTTCAAACCCCGGCTCCGGCAGTCTGCGTCGTTGTGTCCTTGAGCAAGACACTTAACCCTCATTGCTCACCGTTGCTGTGTCTACGGTCTACTGTATATCATGTAAGTCGCTTTGGATAAAAGCCTCAGATAAATGTAATGTACTAATGAAATCATTTTTATTGGATAAGAAAGAGCCGGTCGTTCGATGCTCGTGTTCCCACACTGCTATCAGAATACTATGAGAATACTATCACAGTACTATTACAGTACTATCAGAGTACTATCACAGTACTATCACAGTACTATCACAGCACTATCAGAGTACTATCACAGTACTATCACAGTACTATCAGAGTACTATCAGAGTACTATTACAGTACTATCAGAGTACTATCACAGTACTATCACAGTACTATCACAGTACTATCACAGCACTATCAGAGTACTATCACAGTACTATCACAGTACTATCACAGTACTATCACAGTACTATCAGAGTACTATCAGAGTACTATCAGAGTACTATTACAGTACTATCACAGTACTATCTGGGTCACCAGAGGCTCCGCCCTCAGAGGCGATGCCAACTTGGATCAGAGCTCCTGATGATGCTCCTCTGAGCCCCATTGAGGAGAGTGAAGAGGAGGCTGAAGGTTTGTGTCTGTGTGAAGCACTGAAAGCACCACACACACACACACACACACACACACACACACACACACACACACACACACACACCATACACCGGCCCCTCAAACACTCTACTCTACTCTGGACGCCTTCCAGAGCCTCACTGGCAGCATCAATGCAGGCCTTGTTCTCTCTCTCTCTCTCACACACACACACACACACACACACACACACACACACACACACACACAATGAAAAAGTGGAGGTATTTTCAGAGAATATAGTACAGATAATTACGAGTACGAGGAGTCGTGACCTTTACAGTTATCTTTATATATATATATTTATATTGTTTATATATATTGTTGCATGTTGCATGGATGTTTATCCATTTAAACTTTTGTGAGAAAATTGTCATAATTAGCACATGCATTCTTGGGTTATGGCCCAAAACATATTTTGGGAAGTTTGACCTTTGACCTGAAAAATCTGATGCAAAAATGTCAAGATATTCCCACTAGGCATAAATACTATATAAAGTTACTCCAAGTTTTATAGAGCTTCCAAATGTGCTTCTAAAGAGATTTCTTAATAAATATATTGTTTAAAATTGATTAAGATGAATCAAATTAGAATTATTGAAACAAATTTGGGATGAATCAGAAATAAGTTGAGGACATTTTTTGTATGTGAATCCAATCAAGCTCAAAAGATGCGTTTTGTTTGGTGAGTACAGTACATGGACACACACACACACACACACACACACACACACAGTCTGCAGTATCCTTTTTAACCAGTAGAGGGCAGCGACACACTCAGGCCCGAGCACATGAGTGACAGCAGTCATGTGACAGAAAACCACTCAACTGATGGAAATAGGGGATGGAACGCACACACACACGCACACACACACACACACACACACACACACACACACACACACACACACACACACACACACACACACACACACACACACACAGCGTAATGTTATTACACAATGTTAGTAAACACAATGGAGGAGATTCTACTTCCTGTTGGAGGTCCAGGACCCCCTGGAGCCTAAAGACAGATCTTAACAGGTCGATGTTATTTGGTTTATTTGGCTAACAGGAGATACCGGACCTGATGTGTCACTACGGTAACGGCCGCTGCAGGTGAGCTGTGACAGGTGCTCTGGTGATGAGGTCACAGTGACGACATCTCTACAATGAAAACACACTAATTGGTCAATAAGTTGCAATAAGTTTTTTTTTTACTATTTTACTTCCTCCAGTCATTTCCATGCATGGGTATTTCTGGTTGCAGTGTGTGTGTGTGTGTGTGTGTGTGTATTTTAAACATAAAAATACATTTGTATTTATTCAAATCTTTGCAGGGACATTTTTGATGCTGCAGATTTATTGATGCTGCAAATCTTAATATTATCATTATGAAGTGAGTTTTATGTCCCCATCGTATTTTATGCATGTGTTCTACATCTCATTCTCCTTGTTTTTAACATTCATTTTATTTCCTTTTATCGTCAAAATAAAAATGCATTCTTATAATTATTATTATTATTATTATCAAGCTGGAAACTCTCATTAAACTCATCAGGTCTTCCTCAGTCTCCTCAGAGCTTCAGCTACCAGCAGAACCGCCCACTTGTCATGTGACCTTCACCTTCTTGGTTCTGTGTCTCACACACACACACACACACACACACACACACACACACACTCCCTCGACTGCCAAACCCTCCGAGGTCATTAAAGTCATCATCATTTCCAGCGATTTGGAAGGAATGCCCTTCGTCTCTCGTCTTCCTCTCCGGTGCCGGTCAGATGCTGAGTGCTTCCAGCCGAGATGTTATATGATATATAATATGTATATATGTATATATATATATATATATATATATATTAAGAGCGATCTTCAATATGACACGTTCCCCTCCCTAATGTCCGTAAGAAAAGGACTTTTCTATATTTTCAAACTGTAATGTAGGAATCTACCACGTTCTGCGGCGTGTTTGGAGCTAACGGAGTCTGAGGTGAATGTCGCTAAACCAAAAAATATGAATGGTTATGATTAAAAAGATCTGAACCAAACCGACCCGAAGAGGAAAAGTCAGGAGGAAGTCCGAAGTCGTTGTAATTCCTCCTCAGGCCACCGGAGGCGTTTACAGACTGTTGCTCCACATCAACCCTCCCTGAGCAGCTTCACCGGCCTCCACTGACGGACCTTTTTAAAAAATATATACTTATTTAATCATATAAACTCGATGGCGGTATTTACGCGTTCAGGTGTTCGTCCGCTTGGCGCACAAATCAACCTGCTGGTTGTTCTCCCCTTTTCCACTGGGAAGGTTTTAAGCCACATTAAGGAATCGGGAGGAATTCCTCTGTACGGGAGCAACATGGCCGCCATCACAAGTCATTCATCTGGGAACGAGCTTCCTGCTTCAATTAGGCTCCGGAGCCGCCGGCATTCCTCCGACAGCGGAGCCAACGGGGGGAAAGTAGGGCACGAGATTCAGAGGGAATCAGAAATGTGTTGTTCCTGTGTGATGGAGGTTGTGTGTGTGTGTGTGTGTGTGTGTGTGTGTGTCTTATGGAGGGGGGCGTGGTTTTAGGTGCAGGCTAGGGGTGATAACAGGGGGGTGGGGGTGTTGGGGACAGAGAGAGGGGAGAAAAACAAGGTTTGTTGTTTCCCTGGAAGTCCTGGTTCAGGGAAACGATGGAGGGGCCCAGAGAGAGAGAGAGAGAGAGAGAGAGAGAGAGAGGCATCCAGCAGCACTGTGTGAAAAGAGAGCGAGGCAAACACACAGAAGAGTGTGTGCTGGAGGAGCTCATCCGTGTTTGGGTTACGATCCAGAGTTTCAACGTGGTCGTCTTTTCCATCTCCGGCAGCGGGACGGCGTAACCGCGGTAGTTTGATTTTAACTTTTTGAGATGATTCCTCCCGACCGAAGCCCGAACCGAACTAGTTCCTACATGAAAACTCTTCGAATGAGAATCTGCAACGTGTCCTCGGCTCCTGGAGGATTTTGCACTCTCCTCCTATTCTCAGAAAGCCACGCGGTCCTCAGAAATACAGAAACACAACAAACACACACACACACACACACACACAGGACTGGGTGAAAGGTCACCGTGTGCCCCAGCGTCCCTCCCTCTGTTTTCCTGGAGCTGAAGGCGGACTTTGAACCTCGCGGACCCGACAAGGGGAAACATCAAGCTTTAACGAGAGGCGCCACAGATTAAGATACGGGGGAGAGAGAGAGGGAGAGGGGGGGGGAGAGAGAGAGAGAGAAAGCGAACAGTGTGTGAAGCGCGTATGAAAGGCTCCACTAATTAAAGTCCGGCCTTTAAGCTGGACTTTATGAATCAAAGACGACTGATGGAAGAGAAAGTGATAGTGTATTTGAGGAGAGGATTTCCAGTTCTTAAAGGGAGGTGAGGGGGGGGGGGGGGGTGCAAAGGTGAGTTCAGGGACCCTCTTACTAGAGATGGGTCGTCGGCCTCCGGCCCCATGGACTGGCTGAAGTCCTCGGCGCCGAGCGGCAGGCTGTCCTCCTCGTCCTCGTCCCGGTCGGGCCCCTCCCCGAGGGCGGGGAAGACGGAGAGCCCGCCCACCTCGGCGTCCACCATGCCGTCCAAGCTGTCCGTCAGAGCGGCGAGTAGGGCCGCGTTCTCCTCTTCGATCTGTGGAGCGCAGCGAGGAAGATGCTTTTAACAGGGAAACAGGAAGCCGGGGCTCAATCGTGGGTTTTGTGCAGAATAACACAGTTAAAATGCCATAAATCATAAAAAAGTAGAATTTCTTTTTTAATAAAATGTTGCGAATATTCACAAACAATGGAATCTATATGTGCGGCGCGTGTTACTAATGTTGGAAACAAATTGGAGGCTCCATGTTGAAAATATATTAAGTTATTCACTTGACCTCTACGACCTCTGTTCAGCAGCCTGTTAAGTTCCTCTGGATTGTTGTCACGTGACTGTCGGTCTCAGCTGAGTGCATCGTGTTTTTTACAGGATCTGGTTAAAGTCAACGGTTTATTTGGGGCGAGAACTTTAATGAGTAATGTAGAATAAAAATGTAAAAAAAAAAAAATTTAAATAACATTTTTAAGCTTGGTTTTGGTGCTTTTGAACACATGATGTGTTCAAGGACCGTCGTAAAAATGTAAATCTGACATTAATGACTTGAACGGTAGTTTTGGTGCTTGTTTTGAGGTTCAGAGGACAACAGTTAACTACTAAGACAATAATTAACTAGTCATTTCCTACATTTCCCAGAATTCAACCACACTTCATGGAAGCAGCATTAACCTGCTGTTACATACACGAGCAGGCATACATAGCAGAGAAAAGCTTTCCTGTGACTGCAATGCATTCTGGTCCAATTTCTCGCAAAAAATAGCGAAAGCAGCCCCATTTGTTCTCGTGCATTATTGACGTTTTGAGATAACTTTAGAAAATATTGATTTCTGCAGCGTTGTCACACGTAAATCCATCGTAATCCGATCAGTCGTCCTTTGGCTCGTACGCTGGATAAAAACGAGCTATTATGACGGATACAGGATAAAAAAAAGGCACAATCCTAGTCCCCTAAACGTGGTGGGACCCCGCCCTGCAATCCAGAGAGATGAGTCAGCCGCCATGTTGGAAAGAAAAGTGTCCTCTGACAGATTCATGTCCTGTATTTACGACTGGGAATGATTTTCCTCGGCAGATGACGGCTGCGTGTCGCTGTCCTCCTTCATTCACTCCACGCAGCTGCCGTGTAACGCCCATGCTCACCTCCTTCCTGGTCGAGGTGATGTAATCTGACCTTTGACCTCATTAGATAGGACACAAGTGGACCAGTCATTTCATTTATTCTCCGTCTCTCTGGAAACTCTTGACAGGTCGTCGAACGAAGAGAATCAAAGTCTTTACCACGATTATGATGTTTATTTTTGGGTTCAATATAACTTTAAAATGATTTAGTTGCATCTTTCTTCATACTAAAATCTCTACATGTCAGAGTGTTTGTGTCATAATCCGAGATGCTTTCAGTATGTTTGTACCTTTAAAGGCGAGATTGCCTGATTAAACTAATTAGATCAGAGAGATATTAATGAGATTAAGTAGATTCCTCAGCGAGTGAGACGGGATGAAAACTCAACATATAATCATATTTCTGACCGCGCAGATGCCTTCACGTCTCTATTATTGTTATGGAAGTAATATTCAGCATTTGTAACTAAATCCATTTCCCTCCCGACCCTCTCCGAGGTGAAATGAACCTCTTCCCACGCGAGCATCGATCAACCCCGACCGGCTCGGGATTAGATTCCGACACGGCGCTGTAAGTAAGAGTCGGCTTATCGCTCTATTCATTACGACGTGTTTGTGGCGGGAACGCCGTCCGGAAGTCCGTCTGATCAATACGCTATCGGCTGGAATATAACATGGAAACACGGCGGGAGGCCGAGGAACCGGAAAGATGAGACGATTCAACGGAGAAGCAGAGGAATGAGACGGGGGAGGGAAACGGTGAAGAGAGAAGGAATAGAGAAAAGAAGGGGAAGACAGGGTAAAGAAGAGATGGATGGAGAAAAGAAAAGAGGGGATTAAAAGGAAGGAAACATGACGAGTAAGAAATGGAAACGGAGAGGGGGGAAAATAAAGGAGAAAACTAGTGAGGAAGAAAAGAGAGAAAGAGGAGAGGGATGGAAGGAGGAAAGACTGAAAGAGGGAAGAAGAGGAGAAGAAAGGGAAAAAAGAAGAAACAAGGGAGGAGACAGGATAAAGAAGAGATAGATGGAGAAAAGAAAATGGGATAAAAAGGAAGGAAACATGATGAGAAAGAATTGGAAACAGAGAGGGAAGAAAAGAAGGAGAGCAGAAGGAAATGAAGGAGAAAACTATTGAGGAACAAGATGGAATAAAAGCGAGAAAGAGGAGAAGGAAGGGAGGAGGAGAGACTGAAACTGAAAGGGAAAGGAAAGAGGGAAGAAGAAGAGAAGAAAGAGAAGGAAGAGGAAAGAAGGAGGATGCGTAATAAAGGAGAAAAGGACAGGATGCTGAGTGAAGGAAAGAGGACAAGGGCCAAGGAGGGAGGGAGGGAGGGAGGGAGGGATGGAGGGAGGGAGGGAGGGATCCCTGAAGAGAGAGAAAAGATGAATACGATGAAATGGTGCAGGTGATAGATGAAGAGAGTCGGGTAGAGGCAGAAGGAAAAAGACACTAAACTTAGGAGAAGATTCAGTAAAGAAAAGACGTAAAAGGAAGGGAGGATGAAAAGAGAGTGAGAGACAGAAAGTAAAAAAAGTGTTTGAGAAAGAAAGATGGAGAGAGAGAACGATCATGTTTTGTCTTCATTCAACACTCCGTCACATGGCCAACGATCTGGACCCAAATGCTACTTCATCTCTTTGTTGTCGTCTCTTTTATATATATATATATATATATATATATATATATAAATAAATATATAACTATATTCTCCGTATCGCGGCCCGGAGCTGAAACCCTTCAGGCGATCAATGATCCCGGAGTTCTGCTTTCAGACGGAGACGAACCCAAAAATAAAAGGTATTCCCCGAATTCATTCAGCCAGGAGGGCGCCTGACACCGGATAACCTCTGGGTTTTCACCCCTCCACACACACACACACACACACACACACACACACACACACACACACACACACACACACACACACACGTAGAAGCGGCGCGCCGATCCAAAACCCGCCGGACTGCCTCCGTCCTCGTGTTACTCGCGGCGTGGCCGGGAATACGCTGGCAACGCCCCCTGAGACGAGCTGCACATTACAGCGGATCGGGTGAAGGGATCCGGCGCTTCGCGGACGTAAATATTCCTACTGATACCTTTTGCTTGTATGTCCAACTTAGAATACCCTTAAATCTGAAGCTAGAAGGAGTTAAACGTGTGGTGGGGGGTTCTTGTGCAGAAGTCCGGCCACCAAATTTACCCTCAATCCACTGATGAATACATTAATTTTAACACATTTAACTAATTGCCTTTAAGCATGGCTGCCGATCATGGGCTGTTGCAAACGGGCTACAAAATGATCCCGGAGTCCTTGAATCTCCGAAGACGTCCTTTAGAGGACCGGAGTCTGCATGGATGCCCGGTGCGTTGGCGGTCCACAGAAGTCCTCACCTCAAAGAGCTCGTCCGCCGTGCTGTAGTGGATGGAGGCCGGCGACGCGTCCGCCGGCTGGTCGTTGCACCACTGAAGCTCGCTGAGGCAGTTGACGCTGTCGAAGTCGCTGGTGTCCAGCTGGGAGAGGTCGATGTCCGGGAAGTCGGTGTCCAAGCGGTCCGAACACACCTCCTCCTCCCCATACTGAAGATGGAAAAAGAGGGGGGGGGGGGAAAGGTCACGTTAGTCAAACATCCAGATTAAAGCGGGAAACTCCCCAGGCGGTTGATGTTTTCTCCGTAACCCCTGCACTCTGAAACGCAAGCTGCCAAACATGGGAAATCAAATCCCTCCGTGAGACTCCAGAGGTTGCCGTTTCCTGAGAAGTTCGTTGTTAGAATTAGGGGCTGAGCTCCCATCGGGACACCCGGTCTAAATTATGTATGCAGCTGAAGTAGTGCGAGGCACTTTGGATAAAAGCCTCCATCATCTGGCGTACAACGTATATTATTACACCGTCCGCTGCCCGAGTCACGAGGAGCGCTCATCAACAGCCCTCATCGCTCAACAGCTACTCATTATGGATAATGAGACTTCCACGTTAGAGGACGTTCGACACCGATAGAGGAGTCGGCTCGGGATTAGACAGTAAACTGTGTCACGGACACCGGCAGCAGCTATCGGGAAGTTTATCCAGAGCATCTCCCCGTGGCCCGCAACCAAGGAGGTCTTCAGGTCCATTAATCCCTCCGTTGGTTGAGGGTCTTTCGTCACAGATTAGTTTGTCTGTGTTCGATAGAGTACAATGTTTCTTGAAGTAAGTGATTTGCTCTGTGCACACACAATGTTAGAGACAATATGTTTTCATTCATTCACAGATTAGCGACAGAAGAAATTAAACATATTTTTCCAGCCACCTCACGAATCCATGATCCCCAACAACCCCTTCAGAAACGCATTAAGAACCCCGAAAACCGTCACAGGGACTCTTTCAACCCCCAAAGGATCCCTGGACTACCTCTGCAGACCTGGAACTCCTTTACTTATATAACTTCCTCTTCAACATGACCCCTTAAAGAACCTCTTTAAACTCCTTATGAACCCTTAAGTGGGATCTATAACCTCTAAACACTCCTAAAGGCCCTTAAAGGAGCCCTATAACCACTTAAACATATATTTAAACCCCTCCAGGAACCCCTTCAACCCTGGTAACAATCGCTGAAATCCCTCTCAAGGATCCTCACCATTCTCTCAACAGACCCCCCACCCCCAAAACCCCCAGGGAGACCACCACATTGAGGTCTGCACCGGCCAGACGTGAGCCGCCACGTGGTCTCAACACACTGAGTCAGACGACCTCGTCACGGAGAGAACAGGAAGTGGGTCTACGTGACTCAGTGTGAAGGGAAGCAAGCGACTGCACTCTCTAGGGGGAGGCAAAGATTTTTTGGGGGAAGGAAGGATGAAAGAAAGAAAGAAAGAAAGAAAGAAAGAAAGAAAGAAAGAAAGAAAGAAAGGAGTGAGGAGGTTAGGAAAGGAAACGAGGGGGAGGCCAGTCAGACTGGATTCATGTGACAATATGGATATGAGATATGAAGTCCTATTGTACATGTGATGATGAAGGAAATACGGCCACACACACACACACACACACACACACACACACACACACACACACACACACACACACACACACACACACTTATCCCTTCATCTCTCTGGGCGAGCAGACAGGGTCGACCAGTTACACCAACCGCCTCAAACTGAATCTAACGGACGGTTTTTGTTCCCAATCGGGTTTCCTCAGAGATAATCTCATCTCTTACGGAGTCATATCCATAATTATGATTTTTAATGTTTTTTAAATCAATATGTGCGTTGATCTCCAACATGTTGCCTTTTGGGCGTGAGGAACGTTTATTTGGGTCAATGAACGACTTCAGTTACGGTTTCATAAATTACAGAGCTGATCAAAGAGCCAATCGGCTTAGAGTGTGAGGGCGGATGGGGGGGGGGGGGGGGGGGGGGCAGGGGGGGGTGTTAAGGTGAGTAAGATGAAGGGGAGAATAAAAGGCATGGGGGAGAAAGAGAGAGAAGAGGGTATAAAAAAAGGTTGAATAGGAGGAGGAGGAAGAGGAGGTGAGATGGAAACGATTGAGTAAGTGAGAGGGAGAGAAAAGGGAGAGATGTGGGTCAGGAAATAAAAGAGGGATGTAGAGGAGGAGCAACGGGGAGAGGGGGGGAGGGGGAGGAGAGTCGTGACTTGATTGAGAAGCAGAAGGGAAGGAGGGAGGAGACGAAAGACGAGAGGGGGGGAGGATGCCCTCTATACGACCCCCCCTCTGCTGATGCAGGTGTGTGTTTTCACCTGCTGTGTGTGTGTGTGTGTGTGTGTGTGTGCGTGTGTGTGTGTGTGTATGTGTGTGTGTGTGTGTGTGTGTGTGTGTGTGCGTGTGTGTGTGTGTGTATGTGTGTGTGTGTGTGTGTGTGTGTTAGCACGCAGATCACATCCCTCTCACGTGCTCCTGACTCATTCTCCTCCATCTCTCGCTCCCTCAGCCCATCCTTCCTTTCCTCTCTCCTCCCTCATCTCACTCTCTTCTCAACTCCCTTCCTCCCTTCTATCCTTCCTTCCCTCCCTCCCTCCCTCCCTCCCTCCCTCCCTTCCTCCTTGGCTCTTTCCTTCACTTAGCATCCTTTCAGGTCCTTTTCTCCTTTATTACGCATTCTCATTCTTTTCTCGTCGTCTCTTCTCTTTCTTCTCTTCTTCTTCCCCTTTCAGTTTCAGTCTTTCCTCCTCCTCCCTTCCTTCTCCTCTTTCTTGCTTTTCTTCCATCTTGTTCCTCAGTAGTTTTCTTCCCTCTCTCTGTTCCATCCTACTTCCAATTCCTCCTTGTCATGTTTCCTTCCTTTTAATCAACTCTTTTCTTATTTGCTTCTCCATCTATCTCTTCCTTATCTTGTCTCCTCCTTCTTTTCTCATCTTCTCCTTTTCTTTCTCTCTTTGCTGCCCTTTATGCTTTCACTTCTTTCATCCCCTTTTCCTTCTCTTCTTCTTCATTCCTTCTGCCTCTTCTTCTGCTCTTCTTTCATCTCCTTACCTTCTGTCCCTCCCTCCCTCTCTTTTCTCACCCCTTCTTCTTTCCTCCATCCTTCTCTCTCTCTCTCTCCTCCCTCATAAACTCGGACAAACAGGATGATTGATTTCTTTGTTTCCTCTCAGCTTCCCTCCCTCCTCAGTCATTCTCTCCATTGCAGCTGTCAATCAATAACAATATCCTTGGGCATGCCACACACACACACACACACCCCTTAATACATACACGCAAGTAACACATGTGCACATGTTACACCAGGAAACAGGTGAACTGATCTCACACACACACACACACACACACACACACACAACAGAATGTGCAGCGCATACATAAATACACGTCATGTGATCTCATCTGCGTCACATTCAAAGCGGCGACCCTCTGCTGGTCTCTTTCACACACACACACACACACACACACACACACACACACACACACACACACACACACACACACACACACACCCTCCCCGAGTGCTGCGGCGCATGTTCCCTCCGCCTCTGAATAATGATGAAGCCCCGACAGCTACACGCTACATGACTCACAGGCCGGGGGGAGGAAGAGGAGGAGGAAGAGGAGGAGGAGGAGGATGAAGAGCAATGGAGCTGCTCGGCAACCAGCGACACCTTCTCGCTCCCTTTATGTTATTCCTGTTGAACACCATCACTGAACATCCTGTTGGATCTACGGGACACGCTCAGTCTGCTCCCAGTCAGGAGGCTTGACCGTGAGGCTCTCTGACTGGGAGCACTGGTTTCCAGCAGCAACCAGTCCGGTCCCCGTTGCCCCAAAGCCAGTCGTGCACTCAGCGATGCATTGGCAAGGCAACAAGTTGCACACACAGATCAAAGCAGCGGATCACGCTGGTTTTCTTCTTCTTCTCTGTTGTGATGCTTTGTTTGGCTCAGCGTCTCAGTTTTAATCTACTGGATATGAAACTGGTTCCAGCTGCTGGTTTTTATCCGAAAGAGGGCTAGAACCTTTCAGAGCGACGGCTCTGAGCCCACAGGGCGATCACTTCCCCCACGATGACGAGTATAATCCAGAGAGGACGAGAGGGTGCGAGTAAACAAGCTGCAGTTACTATTATGTGTCTCCTTCAGATAGAACATGTGGTATTAGACGTTTATTTACATGAATCTACCATTTTATTCATATATTCACTGCTTTTGTGAACCTGAAGATCTTTGGTAAACCAACTTCAAACACCAGAACCGTTTAACCACCTGAGTAAAGTTATGTTTTCACAAGTGATATGAAGAATTTCCCAAATCGAGATTACAATTTATTTATTTTTGGCTTTAGGGTCATATTTTTTCTTATCAGAATCAGAACCATTTATTGCCATGTATGTTTACACATACAAGGAATTTGTCCTGGCGGGAAGGTGCATACATTTAACATTTAACAATACACATTTAACAGTTAACGCAGTGCAATGGTGCCTCATATGACAATGGTGCCTCATTATATAGAGAGCTGAGATTGTTCTGCAATTTTTCATGTAAAACATGGGTATGTATCTCATATGCAAGTGCCTTTAAAAAGGTGAATTTAAGAAATTATGTAAATTTGAGAAAATGACCTCAGGGTCCAGAGAGTTAAAGGGGTTATTTAAGGGGTCATATGGCTCCCTTAGGGTATCTGGGAGTCTTTAGGGGTTCTTGGGGGGTTTAAAGGGTTCTTTAAGGGGCCATATGGGCTCCCTTAGGGTATCTAGGAGTCTTTATGGATTTATGGAGGGGGGGGTTTAAAGGGATCTTTAAGGGGCCAAATGGCTCCCTTAGGGTATCTGGGAGTCATTAGGGGTTCATGAGGGAGTTTAAATGGTCCTTTAATATCGTGCGGCTCCTATAGTGAGTATCGACGTCTCTCCAGTGGACCCAGTGCAGGAGGATCACTGGGTCCACTGGAGAGAGTCTGAACCTCCATGTTTGAGTCCATAAACCACCTCACTCAGATTCCCTGATCTTCCCCTTCTGAAGCGGCCCTGAGCGGAAAACAGAGAGTTTGAAATCCACAAGTGTGAGGTATGAATATAAATCAGGCTTGTGCTGGAGCACCACAGTGCTCAGTCATCCTTCCCTGGGAGAGAAAGAGGGAAAAAACAAGCGTGTTGCGCTTGCTAAAAAAGGGAATAAATAGGAGGAGGCAGTGCGCTCATTCTTTCATGGTTTTAATGTACGATCACGGGAAGAAGCACTACACAATACAGCATCTCAGGGAACGGACACATCACTCACTGGGAAACTATTACGCCTTAAATGGAGCGTTGGAATGAGCAGATTAAGCAAATGGGCGTGAAATGAACGTGGAACTCGGACACCTTTGAAGTTATGGAAAGGGAAGACTTCAGGGGGAACCGGAAGCTGCTGCTGGATTCAAGCCAATGACCATCGTGACCTTTTGACCTTTTGAGGCCTGTGAAGTGCGCTCGCTCAGAGGGTATCACGGTGTAATTATAATAACAGTGCTATAGGGGGGAGGGGGATGAATGGTTAATCTCAGCGCCGGTAACAACGGTGAAAAACCTGCCGGCCCGTTCAGTCATAAAAAAGCCTGCTGGGACAAATCGCGCATTAAAGCGACGCTATTAATAGCGGCGGCTGCACGTGGGAGCGATATCTGGGCTGAGAGCGGCGAGTGGGAGGCCAGCGAGACTGCGTGGGTGGAGCTCGAGCATCCTCCACTTCTATCTTTACACACACACACACACACACACACAACACATTCTAGGGTTATCGCGTGCTGGACCTCCGAGGTGAAGCTCGGCCTCGTTCCATTCGGTTTTCTATGAATAGCACTTTGGGATTTTTTTTGATGACGCAGGAATTTCTTGGAGGATGGAATCCTCTAATTGGTCTTTGGGGGTGGAGTTAAAAAAAATAATGCTAAAAGTTAAATCTATAAAGCTGAGCTTTGCTGCTACTTAGCTTAGCATTTACATTCAAGCTAGATGCTAACTAGCTGCTAACTGAACCAATCGGGCTGTGTCCCAATTCCATAATGTGTACTATTTACTAATGCTAATTACAGTTGGTGTAAAATACATCAAGGTACAGTACTTTACCGTTATATATTCACGTAAAGACGTTATAATGCCAAATACACAAAAACGAAACATTTTAAGCGAAAACACGACAAATGTACGTTGAGGTGAAAACGTAATATAATGTAACAAAATTATATTCCATCTCGGTAAAAACACTTTTTTTATTCTTACATTTAGATTCTGAATCTGTGATGATTCTGATAATAATAATACTACTACTAATAATAATAATAATAATAGTAATAATAATAATGTGACACCTTATTGATCAAAGCCCTGCTGCTCTACGGCAGTAATGTTATGTAAGGTCAGTCACAAGCTCCATCACATGACAGTCCAAACTTCCCTTTGGGCACACACACACACACACACAGACACAGCACCACCTCCATACAAGGTCAAGCTCTCAACCCTCGGCTGCAGATCATAGGAGCAGAAAGAAGACCATAACTCTGGATATATGGGGTTGTTCCTCTTCTGCGACGCACAAATCACTTGATTTGACCCTGAAAGGCCTTTTGGCTCTGGAGCCGTTCTGGATTACCACAGCGTGAAGTTGCAGCTAACGCTTTTTACTGAACTTATTCTGCACTCAATTCCCCGAGAGGAAAATCTAATTCTGCTCTTCTAGGAAGTGGCTGACCAGCCGGAGAGTTCATGAAGGGCATGATGGAGGACCACGGCTACAGGAAGCTCATGCTACGTTCATTTATTTTACTCAATTAGTTCATCAATTATAATCTCTCTGAGACCTTTTTATTTTTTAAAGTTCGAAATGCAAGTTTTGGAAGCTTTTTTTCTGACCTGACGTATGATGTCTAAGCAGCAGCATCGTTGGAGTGATTGGGATGGATGCATGGAGGAGTGGACGATCACATGATCACCACAGTACAAGTGTAATATAATTGAATACTTAATCTCCAAACGTACACCTTAAACCCGTCTGTGAGAAAACACTGTAATACAGAAAATAGAGGGGGGGGGGGGGGGGGGGGGCTAATGTGAAGGTCAAGTGACAGACCGGAGCCCATAGAGCTGAAAGATGGTGATGAGCCGAGTGTTGTAATCACCTCCAGCCTCGCAGGCTGAAGTGAGACGCAAGATGTAAGGCGGCGTGCCAGATGGGGGGGGGGGGGGCCTTAACTCTCACTGTTAATGTAGGTCACTTTGACAGGAAGTGGTTTGTAAATGACGTCTCCGACGTCCCCCCTGCAGCGCCGCTCAAACGTATTGATTTGAAGGTGATGTGGAACGTTTGAAGCTGCATTCTTTATACTGACCACCAGGTGGAGACTCCTCTGGTTGTATAGAAGTCTATGCTTCATGTGTTAAAGCTGCATTCTCTCTCTTGACCACCAGGGGGCGACTCCTCTGGTTGTATAGAAGTCTATGCTTCATGTGTTAAAGCTGCATTCTTTATACTGACCACCAGGGGCGACTCCTCTGGTTGTATAGAAGTCTATGCTTCACGTGTTAAAGCTGCATTCTCTCTCCTGACCACCAGAGGGCGACTCCTCTGGTTGTATAGAAGTCTATGCTTCATGTGTTAAAGCTGCATTCTCTCTCCTGACCACCAGGGGGTGACTCCTCTGGTTGTATAGAAGTCTATATAAATTACTCTACTTCTCTCTTGATGTATTCCCTCAGTAAACATTGTAAACATGAGTTTATGTCTCAATCTCTAGTTTCAAGTCTTCTTCAATACAGCATGATGTTCATTTTGTAAATTATGCTCATTTAGAGTCAAACAGACCATAAAGCAGGGGACGCTTTAGGGGCGGGGCTACAAGGTGATTGACAGGTCGTTACTATGGCGTTTTCCGGTCTGGGAGTCTAACAACTTAAACCCGTTCACAGTGGGCTTTCTGTTCATTAAAGGTAATTGGCGGCCTCTAAGAAGGCTCAATTTGAGGCTTCAAAACCTCCACAAACCAATGGTGACTCCGTCTGCTTCTACGCAACCCGGGCTCCAATTACACACAACGATCGCATCACAGCCGAGTTCTCAAAGCACTCAGATCATAAAGCGAGAGACAGCGAGGCTAAAGTCTTCCATCTAAAGGAATCATGTTTCCGACCAACCTCAGACTCACAGGGAGACTAGAGGAGACGCACATCGGCGCTAACGAGCACTAATTGCTGCAGCGTTGCAGCGCTGCATTCTGGGGGATGACACTCGTCACTCGTCCGGCCCATCTGTGCTTTCGGTTGCGCTTTTGTCTCCGATTTTTTCTCCAAGGAGACGGTTCCCAGGAAACAGCGACGACATTCCACGTTCATGTCCCAGAATATGTTCACCTAATCGTCGGCGTAATGACCTCTGTGGAGTTATGCCGTGACCTTGGGAAGGGCCCCTTTCTTTAGGTTGACAACCGATGCTTCATCCTGACGCGAGCAGCGCTTTGTGAGTAATTTGTTGACAGGTAATGAGATGGGAACGCTGCACGATTTAAACTTCCCAACGCCTGCAGAGAAAGGGATGCGCTTAATTATGTCAAACAGAATGGGATGCCCCCCCAACCCCGTCTTCCTCCATGTATAATAAGTGCCACAAAAAGCCAATTATGAGGCACAAAGTCAGACAATGCAGACCCACAAGGGTTACGGACGGGAGCTAAATCAGGATGCAGATCAATGGGAATCATTTCCTCACGCTGTGTAATCTGTATTTACCCGGAGACGCTTGTCTGCTTCCCATTCAAGTTAACATGAGTTCACAGCGGGAATCGAACCGCCTACCGAGCAAGCAGTGATGATGTCATCGTCTCCAGATCTGTCGGTTGTGTGTCATGTCTCATGTAAACTGGTCTCTTAGCTTTAGGCGTGTCAGATGTACGATGAGGTGGCGAACAGGACTCAGAAGGCAGAATGCAGGGTTTAGTGACATCTAGTGGTGAGGTTGCAAATTGCCATTCTGGGTTTGTCCGTTCTGGGCTACCGTAGAAAAAGAAATTGCTAGTTCAAAGGAGTTTTAGGGGATTATACAGGAACATAGCTTTGGATATTATATTCCACTTCCGTCATAATCCTACAGCCCGGTCCTTTAAAACATGATGTCGATGTACAAGCGTCGAGAGTCAATTGTTAATATGTTAAAACCTTACTGTAATTATCTAACATTATAACGAGACACTATTTATTATGACTTAAGCAGCTGCTGCTGTTTCATTCTATTCCACAAAAAAACAAAAAAAAATACAAAATAAAAAAAATAAAAAAACACAAAAAAATGAATAATTTCTGACCATCAGGTGCACGTCAGGAGTGTGTAAAAATAAAAATAAAAATAAAGCCTTCTCCAGCCAGCGACCTTCTCCTCTTGAAAGGGATACAAGTAAAGGAGAGCAGACAATTACCCAGAATGCCAAGCTGCAGTCTGATTCTTCGATAAGTAAAGTGGTTTATTCTGATAGTAGATATCACTGTGTGTGGGAGTGTGTGTGTGTGTGTGTGTGTGTGTGTGTGGAAGTGTGTGTGTGTGTGTGTGTGTGTGTGTGTGTGTCTATATTTAGCTCATCCTGCTTTTTCCACAGGCTGCTTGTGACTTGAGGAGCTGCTGCCAGACACAGATGCCACCTCACACACACACACACACACACACACACACACACACACACACACACACACACACACACACACACACACACACACACACACACACACAGACACACACGTGATGCAAGAGAATGGGGATCATTTGATTATCAATCAAGTGTGTATGCGTGTGCGTGTGTGTGTGTGTGTGTGTGTGTGTGTGTGTGTGTGTGTGTGTGTGTGTGTGTGTGTGTGTGTGTGTGTGTGTGTGACCTTGACCGGCATGACAGATAAAATTATTTATGTGACCGTGAGCACACACACACACACACACACACACACACACACACACACACACACACACACACACACACTCTTTGACCTCCTGACTTCCTGTCTGACTGATGGTCTGCTGGTGGTTCAGAGTTAAAGGAGGTGAACTCAATCAACTTAAGAGGGGATCTTGTCCCTTTTTAGGTCGTTAGTGAACGTAATCAAGCGCTCCTCTGCGGCGCGTGATGAGAAACGCAAGCTGCCAATGTTAGGCTCTCATTCAGCAGTGTGTGTGTGTGTGTGTGTGTGTGTGTGTGTGTGTGTGTGTGTGTGTGTGAGAATGTGCTGTGATGAGCACAAATAAGGCCAAATGAGGGGGAAGTGGGACGCTGCTGAAAACCAGAGAGTCGTCAAGTACTGCATGTTCCCAACACTGCTGCAGCCTGTGTGTGTGTGTGTGTGTGTGTTCATTCCTATACACAGTGTCTTCATACCCTCCGTAGGGTGACATAACTCGGCCTTCCCTGCTGTTGGCGCCCTTGAGCAAACGCCCAATCAGCACTCTTATCGTTCAGAAGCATTGATCCCATCGTAGATGCCCTAAAACAGCAGCAACGTGAGAGAGAGAGAGGTGTGTAGTTGTGTAGTTGTGTAGTTGTGTAGTTGTGTATAACCACCGAGGTGCAGAGTGACTTCACAGCATTGTGGGAAATGCTCGTTGGATATAATGGAGTAAAATCGGGGCGGTGTGCAACACCCGAGGTGGCGCTGCCTCGAGGCCCCACGTCTTTGCCCTCTCTACTGGAAATCGAACCTGCGAGCCGTGATCCGCACGACATGCTAACTGTGTACAGAATGCACGACTTACTAACCGTCATATTAATGTACACACATAATCCACACTTATTATTATTATGATATTCCTTATTGGAACTCACACAATGCACGTGATGTCAAACGTGTTTTTCTTCCACGAGATCTTGCAGGAGATTCTTCTCCATTTCCGTGTCGCAATGCATTGTGGGAGAAAGGTGTCCATTGACAGGGTGCTCGTCATTGGCTGCAGTAACAGTTATTCCAGGTGCGGCGTCACTAATCTGCATCCGTGCAGGAGTTTAACTGCTCCTGCTAAAAGTGAGGGATTAGACTTAATCCAATTAAGCATTCGTGACACTTTTTTTTTTTCCTTTCGGAGAATTTCGTTCCAAGTTTCGCTCCTCGCCGTCTTTCCCCGCTGCTCGGCACGCTGCCGTCCGACCTCTGACCTCTTCGCCGTCGGCCGCTTGCGATGTCGAGAATCAGACGCCGACAGAAAGAGAGCGACATGAGGAAGTCAAGATCTCCCTCTGAAGCATCATCAAAGGCACACACACACACACACACACACACACACACACACACACACGCTCTCCAAATGATTTCTGGCCTTCAGTCAATACAACAAGTGTTATCGAGTGCCTCTGATGCCGCTTCCAGTCTTAACTCCCAAAAACACTCAAGAGTTCAACCCAACGCTCATTTTCTCTCCGGACCGACAACCTGCCGCCGCCGTTAAGGAGGAGGAGCCACCGGGGCGCTCGCACGGCACCGGGGGGCGGGGCATGGGAAGGTTTGGAGACGCCGAAAATCCAGTCTGAATCTGCGTCTTTTTTTTTTTTCAGAGGTTAGGGATTTTGCTCCCGTCACCTTTTCTGTTCTCGCTTCTGATTTAAAAAAAAAAAGAAAAAAGCCTCAACCACCCAAAATAAATCTGGATTTATTCGCTCCTTTATCATTTGTACTTTGGAGTTTTATTATATAATAATAAACTCCAGTGAAAAGCTGCAACATCATCAAGCTTTTTCTGTTTGTTTCAGTGCTTCAGTTTTCACTTGCTTTCACCTCGGGACGCCCGAGAAGAGGAGCTGCTGCTGACGCTCCTCTGACCCTCATAAATATCACTAATGGCTCCGGAAACCTCCCACGAGTGAACGCCGCCGCCGCCGCCTGCTCTGGATGCAGCAAGAAGAAACATGGATGCCGTAAATGTGTCGCATCACATTCACAGCTGCGGCGTGAAATTGAAATAATTTTTTTTTAAAACAAACGGAGCCTCCGGGTCACGTCGGGACGGACTCAAGGTTTCTTGGGGTTACCGTCGACTCAGGAATCCAGTCCGTCTACGACTCTTCCTTCCTGCTGGGAGATCGGTTACACGGATCTCACCTCCAGCCAACCTTTAGTCACTCTGCAACCTAATCTCCCTCCATCCCTCCCTCCCTCCCTCCCTCCCTCCTGCGAGGACGAGCCGGTGGCTAAATCGGAAAGCGGCGGTCCAGGTGAACCCTCGCCTGTCCCATTGCGTGTAAGAGGCTGATGACGGAGGGATGGAAATACACACGTTAAGCCAGACAGCCGGTCGTCCTCGGCGTGCGTCACCCGTCGCTCTATCGGCCGAAACGCAGCCGGGACACCGTTGCGTCGCGTGCATCTTCTCTCCGATCAATCGATCGATCGGTGCGTTAAGACGTGACCATGTGGTCGCGCGCTACTTCCTGTCTGGGCTCAGCGGGCCACGCCCACGCCGCCGCTACCTCACCGCTAAGCACGCGGCTTAATTGTTGCGAGATTAGCAGTCAAGGCTAAATCGGACTGTTCCCCCAGTCGGTGGATAAAGACACAGCCAATCAGGAGCGAGCGGAGGGGCAGCTCAGTGAAATGTGAGGGGGGGAGGGGGAGGAGGGGGGGTTTGACAGATGCTGAGCTGGACGCACAAATGGAGGATGAACGTGGAGAGAAAATACAACAATTTGGCAAGAAAGTGCTGCACCAAAGTCTGTTTTATGCACTCCTTGTGATGACATTATAAATATAAACTTTAATTCTTGATAAATAGTTTCCTCCCTCTAGCTTTCTATTATAATTACTTGTTTTTCTTGATTAAAAATGGTAAAACTAATTTCGAGTAACCATCTTTTTTGAATATATTTAGTGTGCAAAGATAAGAGTTTGAAGACGCCACTTGCAGAAAGTTAAAATAAAATACTCTTTAAAAAGTCTCTGCATTAGTGTCAATACACACAAAATAAAAACTGAACGTATAAGCGTATAAACCTCTGAGTCTCGGTAAAAGACCGTTTACAGCCGCGTCCCTGCAGAGGCCGGCCGAGGCCGACAGCTGGTCCCGGGTCAGATCATGAGCCCCGAGGCGGGAAGAGGGATCGGGAGTGACAGAGGATGATGACGGAGGGATGAAGGAGAGACGGAGGAGCGGCAGGCTGACTGCGGGTAGCATGATGGGTAATGGGATTGGATGGAGGGGGAGGGGCTGGGGGAAGGGGGAGGGGCTGAGGGATAAGAAGCGCTGGTGGCAGCTGAGATGGAAAGAAAGAGGTGTTGAATGGAAATATGGAAGTATGGAAAAATATGGTCTGGAAGCTGAGAGTTCAGAGTTTCAGAGACAATGTATTAAAAAAAGTTAAAGAAGGTGATAAATAGATGATGATGAGAGCAAAAAAATAAAGTTTATTGGAGCTGTTTTTAACCGCTTTGGCCTTTTTCCTCAATTTCATGGCGTCGTAAATTGAATAAATCTATTATTAAAACATCGGGCGATTAGCGAGGAAGTTAAAAACCCGACAAACAGTTTACACGTTCACGAGGACGAATTATTTATTAAAATATTAAAATCAGCACCTGAGCTTCAACCGGTTTATGAGGCAATTTAAGTTTGTGTTTATCAATTATCACTTTCCCTCTTGAGTGCAAGCTGTTGAACATCAAAATGTCCTCAGTGTCCTTCACCCCCCTCACCTCTTCTGGTTTCATCCTTCCTTACCTTGCTACACTGTAAAATCCTTCCCCTCCTTCCCTTCCTTCTTCCCACCTCTCCCTCCTTTATCATGTTTTTATTTCCCAGCATGCATCCTGTAGTTCTCCATCTTGTTTCTGCACGCGAGGCGTCAAGGTCAAACCCCGATGGCTCACTAAGGAGCTCATTATGAGGTGACGAACAGGAATACCCATAAACCCAGGCAACGCCTCGCTTCTCCTCGTAATCCTCTTCTTCCTGACGCATGACGCAAACACTCGTTGCTCCGCCCCCAAAACAATGGATTCTTTCTTTTGCATGATCACGACTTCCTATAATCTGTACGCCATCGCTCCACCAATACTCCACCTCCTTTAAAGCCCGCCTCCTCCTCTCCTCCATCTTTTACTCCTCTCAGCTGGACTCATTTCAGGCAGGCGGTGTTTTTTTTTTAAAGCTCTTAACAGGTTTGGAGAAAATCAGAGTAAACTTTATCAGAGGGGTCAGGTCAAAGGTCAGCGGGAGGTTAATGACGTGTGTGTGTGTGTGTGTGTGTGTGTGTGGAGGAGGATGCTAATTTAGTAGCATCACATGAATCACGAGTGTCGTTTCATTACATGTGTGTGTATTTCCTCCAGAGTACTAAACACACATACACACACACACACACACACACACACACACACACACACACACACACACACACCTTTCCCTGAACCCGATTACAACCCTGGGACTCGGCCAATGGCGTCACACCGCTCATTTAAAAAAAAAAGTTCACCCGACCTTAATTCAGCAGCTACAGGTCGGCCAATCAGATTACCTCGGCTTCATTTAAACTCCACCCCCGCGCTGCGGCTTTGACCTAATCTCAGCCGATCAGTGCTTTTAAACATCGACTCATTAGCTGCTGAGCGTTTATTACCTGTAATTTGCAATTAAATTGAGTGTTATTTAACATCCGGTCTCGGCTCGGGCCCAAACCAGACCTCCTTTAGGCCTCCTCTAGATTCCCTCCTCTAGACCTCCTCTAGGCCTCCTCTAGACCTCATCTAGGCCTCCCCTAGGCCTCCTCTAGACCTCCTCTAGGCCTCCTCTAGGCCTCCTCTAGACCTCATCTAGGCCTCCTCTAGGCCTCCTCTAGACCTCCTCTAGGCCTCCTCCAGGCCTCCTGTAGGCCTCCTCTAGATCTCCTCTAGATTCCCTCCTCTAGGCCTCCTACAGGCCTCCTCTAGGCCTCCTCCTTTAGACCTCCTCTAGGCCTCCTCCTTTAGACCTCCTCCAGGCCTCCTGTAGGCCTCCTCTAGACCTCCTCCAGGCCTCCTCCAGGCCTCCTCTAGACCTCCTCTAGGCCTCCTCCAGGCCTCCTCTAGGCCTCCTTTAGACCTCCTCTAGGCCTCCTCTAGACCTCCTCCAGGCCACCTCCAGGCCTCCTCTAGATTCCCTCCTCCAGGCCTCCTCTAGGCCTCCTTTAGACCTCCTCCAGGCCTCCTGTAGGCCTCCTCTAGACCTCCTCCAGGCCTCCTCCAGGCCTCCTCTAGACCTCCTCCAGGCCTCCTCCAGGCCTCCTCTAGACCTCCTCTAGGCCTCCTCTAGATTCCCTCCTCCAGGCCTCCTCTAGGCCTCATTTAGACCTCCTCCAGGCCTCCTGTAGGCCTCCTCTAGACCTCCTCCAGGCCTCCTCCAGGCCTCCTCTAGACCTCCTCCAGGCCTCCTCTAGGCCTCATCTAGACCTCCTCCAGGCCTCCTTTAGGCCTCCTTTAGACCTCCTCTAGGCCTTCTCTAGGCCTCCTCTTGACCTCCTCCAGGCCACCTCCAGGCCTCCTCTAGATTCCCTAGATTCCCTCCTCTGGGCCTCCTCTAGGCCCCCTCCAGGCCTCCTCTAGACCTCCTCTAGGCCTCCTTTAGACCTCCTCTAGGCCTCCTCCAGGCCTCCTCTAGACCTCCTCTAGGCCTCCTTTAGACCTCCTCTAGGCCCCCTCTAGGCCTCCTCCAGGCCTCCTCTAGATTCCCTCTGGCTGCTTCCTGACTCCGGCGTAGGCCCAAATAAAAAGGTGACGACTCGGCAAACCGCCTCCTGCCTGTTCTGGTGAACCAGCCGAGGGGGGGAGGAGCAAGGGCGTCGAGGGGGAAATTAGATCCGGCGGCCCCGTAACCCGATACCTCTGAGTCACCAGTGGCGGCCTTAATCAATTATAAAGAGTCAAATTAGATAATGCCTCCACGTGTGGGGCGCTAACTCCCGCGAGGGGAGGCTCCCAGTGTGGGACCGACATCCTGGGAAGGGTTATAAAACATGACAGGTGTGTCCATCCTCAGCGGCGCCACACCCCCGCGTTGAAGTAGTTAATGGTACGGACCGGGTCAACGAAAACAAATATGTCTAAATATGTCTATAAAAAATAGGAAGTCATCCAATCAGCAGGCTTTGAAGTGAAGGACAAATAAGCTCCTTCTGTTTCAGTCTTTCCACTCATCTGTCAATCAATCAATCAATCAATCAATCAATCGTCTTAACAACCAATCAATCACCCGATCAATTGTTGACAAGGTCGACCTTGAGATGAGACGGACCACATGGCCGAAGCAGATGGATCAGACTCCATGAGGTCAAAGGTCACACTCTAAAACTGTGATGCTCACGTCCCTCCCTTCCTCTCTCTCTCTCTCTCTCTCTCTCCCTCAGTCAGGTCTGGGCGGCTCGGTAATGCACCTCAAACCTGATGAAAACCTTCGCTCAGAGCTAATTACATGCCTAATCACATCCTGTTTGCACTCCCACAAAAACATAAACAATCCTCCGTGTGTGTGTGTGTGTGTGTGTGTGTGTGTGTGTGTGTGTGTGTGTGTGTGTGTGTGTGTGTTCGTGCGTAGGACAAATTGCAACTGATTGTGATTTCTCCTTCGTCTGCAGCCTCCAGATTGTAGTGTGAAGCTGCATCGTGAAGATTGGTCGGCCGGCAAACTGACTTCTCATTACAGTGATACCTAGCCCACACACACACACACACACACACACACTGTTCACGTGGTGATGGGTTCCCAGCATCATCCCGAACATAAAACTAAACACACACACATACGTGTAGATACACATGTTAGCGGCGACGCCCCCTCCCCCGGGCGTGAGGGGGTAATAGAAAAATCTTATCGCGGCTCGGCTAAAACACACACGGGGGCTTCTCAAGGTCGCCCTGAGATTTCTGGGAAATGTGTAGATAAGCACGACTCAGCATGTGAACTGAGTGTGTGTGTGGGGGGGGGGGGGGGGGGGGGGAATAGAGGCGAGATCAGGGTTAAAGGAGCTAGCATAGCGTAGCATCTGGAGTTAACAAAGCCTAATGAATTATGACACCTCTGTTAAATTACAGCGAGGGGAATCTCGCTCATTGAGCTGAGACTACATTTCCCATCAGCCCCTCTGGTCCTCCTTCCCACGTCCTTGAAAAGAAACACAGCGTAAAATAAATTGCTGTCAGGACAAATTTAGGGAACGTGCGAAGGGCGTTTGTTTCCGATTGCCTGATATTTTATTAACTGCATCAATAAAAGAAATAGAAAAAAATAATCTATGAATCGATAATGAAAATAATCAACATACGCAGCTTTATTTATAAACTTGTGTCGCACTATCAGGTGGAAAAAAACACACCATGCTGCTTAGATCAGCTGGCAGCTCCCACACACACACACACACACACACACACACACACACCTGCATATGCATGACTGCACAACACTTGCATTTTCTCAGGACATCAAAAATACACACACACACACTCTCACACACACACACACACACACACACAAACACACACACACACACACACAATCTCCAAGGGTTAGCAGGTTGGTCTGCGCGTCGGTATCTTTTACACAGAGAGACAATGATAGTATGGGTGTCTCATATTACACCAGCTTGGGTAACAACACACACACACACACACACACACACACACACACACACACACACACACACACACACACACACACACACACTCACTGTAAAAGGGACTCAAGGGGAAGAACTGAAGGAGACATTTAAACCCTGAATTTGTCTCGACGTCCCGACGAGGTGCCACCTGTGTGTGTGTGTGTGTGTGTGTGTGTGTGTGTTGTGAGAGAGAGAGAGAGAGAGTGTGCACGTGATACAGGTACTGTCTCCAGGCAGATTAAGCACTTATCACAGTGACATATCTAAATGGAACGGTCTCACCACACACACACACACACACACACACACACACACACACACAGGCTGATTTATGGCCTTTCTGTATCGCAGCACTTCTATTAGTGTGAACAGTGACGAGGTTCATTACTGAAGAAGGGGAGAAAGGGGAGAGAAAGAATAACAGGAGGAAAAGAATGACCAGAAGATGTGTGAATAAAAAGGGGGAGGAGAAGATGAGGAAGAAGACAGGTGAGGATGAAAGAAAAGAAAAAAGAGAAATAAAGAAAAGGAGAGATGGAGGTGATGGAGGATGTGGAGATGGAGGGAGGAGAAGAAGAAGCAGGTAAAAGGTAACGGACCAGGCGGAGGTCACCTGATCCAAGAGCTCATGCATCAAGACCGAGTGTGTGTGTGTGTGTGCGTGTGTGTGTGTGTGTGCGTGTGCATGTGTGTGTGTCCTGTCTTGTCTCATTCTCGTCCTCCATCACTCCTTTTCTTCATCCCCTCCCTCCTCCTCTCACCCCTTCGTCTATATTTTAACACTCTCTCTCTCTCCTGTTTAATTCTCCTCACTCCTCCTCTCTTCCTCTCCTTTTCCCTGCTCTTGTCTTCCACCATCCCTCCTCTTCCTCCTCCTCCTCCTCTTCCTCCTCCCAGCGCTGCAGAGCAGGGAGGTGAAGCCGAGCATCACGACACACCCATCCCCCCCCCCCCCCCCCCCTCCTCCCCTCCTCCATCCCTCCATCCACCAGTCCAGTCACGACTCCTTAACAGCGCACAGGAGAGGAAAACAGTGAGACGGAGGAAAGGGGGATGAGATGGAGGTAAAGAAAAGAGACAGAACTAAAGGAGTAAGTCACGAAGACTCGTTTTTATGTATTTCCGTGTCACCCCGCTTTCCTAAAACGCTCCTGAACAAGTTTCAGAGCACACAACAGTAACTGGAATATAAGAGGACATGCTGCTCATGTGATGGATCACCTTCCTTCTGCTGAAATAAATGGAAACTAACGGCTGACCGAAGAGGAGAGGAAATCCCATCCATCAATCTAATGCAACGGTAACCGTGGTTACGGAGAACGCTCCCAAAAGGGTTTCCAAACTTTAGGAAACATTTCCTGGTTCATGGACTAAACCAGTAAGAGCTCGAGCATCGAGGAAGTAACGAGTCAGCAGAAAAACACATCTCCCAGATTGAACCTGTCAATCACCTTGTAGCCCCACCCCTAAAGCATTCCCTGCTTCTATACAACCAGAGGAGTCGCCCCCTGGTGGTCAGGAGAGAGAATGCAGCTTTAACACATGAAGCATAGACTTCTATACAACCAGAGGAGTCACCCCCTGGTGGTCAGGAGAGAGAATGCAGCTTTAACACATGAAGCATATGCTTCTATACAACCAGAGGAGTCACCCCCTGCTGGTCAGGAGAGAGAATGCAGCTTTAACACATGAAGTATAGACTTCTATACAACCAGAGGAGTCACCCCCTGGTGGTCAGGAGAGAGAATGCAGCTTTAACACATGAAGCATATGCTTCTATACAACCAGAGGAGTCACCCCCTGGTGGTCAGGAGAGAGAATGCAGCTTTAACACATGAAGCATAGACTTCTATACAACCAGAGGAGTCACCCCCTGCTGGTCAGGAGAGAGAATGCAGCTTTAACACATGAAGCATAGACTTCTATACAACCAGAGGAGTCGCCCCCTGGTGGTCAGGAGAGAGAATGCAGCTTTAACACATGAAGCATATACTTCTATACAACCAGAGGAGTCGCCCCCTGGTGGTCAGGAGAGAGAATGCAGCTTTAACACATGAAGCATAGGCTTCTATACAACCCGATGTCGGTGTTGGCTGCTGGAACACAGCAAACTAAATGGAGCCAGAAACCGAAATCATGATGATAGACATTTAAAAACGTCCCATAAAAATGTTTTTATGGCTCCATCAATATGATGCAACTCCTGGAGAAACAGTTGCTCGAGCAGAACATTAGAGCGGGATCAGGCTTAAGTGCAACCTAAAGGGCTTTTGTTTTATTCAGAGCCAGAGCAGGTTTGAGGAAAGAGGTGAAAAGAAGAGGAAGAGAAGAAGTGAAGAGAGGAGGAAGAGAAGAGGAAGAGAAGAGGCCGGGCTCAAGGCCATTACTGGAGACGCTTTACAAGACCTATTGAGGAGGCTTTCAACTTTATTATAGGATCGTGAGTTGAAAGGTTGAGAGGGAGAGAGGAGAGAGGGGGAGACAGAGAGAAAGAGAGAAAGAGGAAGAGAGAGAGGGAGAGGAAGAGAGAGGGGCGAGGCAGAGAGAGCATGTGTTTGTATGTTTCTATTCTAAATATAGAGTCCAGCTATCTGATCAGTATTCATTTCAAAACATCAATACCAGAGAAGATGAGAGGGAGAGAGAGAGAGAGAGAGAGAGAGAAAGAGAGAGAGGGGGGGAGAGACAAAAGGGAAGTGGAGAGAGGGTCGTTGTTAATTGATCTCTCGTTTCAATTACTTCCCTTTGTACTTCACTCTCGTCCTTTAGAGACAATCTTGCATGTTTTTCTTTTGGCCGATCGGTCGAAGCGATCGCTGCACGAAAGCCGACCCTCTTCTCTCACTCCCTCTTCTCTCACTCCGTCTCCTTCTCTCACTCCGTCTCTCCTCTATCACTCCCTCTTCTCTCACTCTGTCTCTCTTCTCTCACTCCCTCGTCTCTCACTCCGTCTCTCAGGACGTCTCCTCTGCATCTCCTTCTTCCTCCGAGTCTAAATATGGAAGTTATTTCTGCAGCCGTAGTCGTCATCCCCCTCCATCCTTCCCTCCCTCCCTCCATCCATCCTTCCCTCCCTCCCTCCCTCTGCACCCTTCATTCCTTCCCTGAGGAGGAAAGGAGGGAGGAGAGAAGCTCACACACGAGTCGTGTTTCCATTCAAGTGTCGAGTGAAAAGTTAAAATAAATGTGAACCCGGTGAGTTTCCATCCGCTACAGAAGAACAAAGCGGTCCAGAAGGGGGCGCTGTGGGCCGCAGGCAGGAAACAGCAGAAGAAGAAGTCGACGATGAGGTCTTGAGGAGTTTAGTTCAAAAAGAGAATAAAAATAAACGAGTGAATGGAAACACGGCTGTTGAAAGAGGTCAAAGGTCAAAGGTCAACTTGTCTCATCCCCTGTCGTTAAGGTTCCTTTAAAGGACCGGCCTGAAAGTGTGTGTGTGTGTGCGTGTGGTGTGTGTGTGTGTGTGTGTGTGTGTGTGTGTGTGTGTGTGTGTGTGTGTGAGAAGGTTTTGTGGTGTCACCGTACCCCTGACACCCATCCGTGTGAGGAAGAGGGGGTGAGGGGGGGAGGGGTTTGTTTTGAAACTCTAGTGTGGCAATGAGGGCAATGCTCTGACCTTTACACAGGGTAGCTGGGGTCTGTGTGTGTGTGTGTGTGTGTGTGTGTGTGTGTGTGTGTGTGTGTGTGTGTGTGTGTGTGTGTGTGTGTGTGTGTGTGTGTGTGTGTATGTGTGTCGGGGGTTCAAAGGGAGAAACAGCTGTCCCTAAGTTGCGCACATACACGAAAACACATATTTCCAACAAAAATAACTCTATTTATGTCACACACACACACACACACACACACACACACACACACACACACACACACACACACACACACACACTAGGCCCCAGGGTTAGTCTTGCTTGGTCTCCCATTGACTCCCATTCATTTTGATGCAGCAGGCCACCTGTCCAGCACCAGAAAGGTCACAGGTTCGATTCCATCAGCTGACTTTCCGCGGAGCAAAAACAAACAAAACAAACATTTCCAGCCGAACACATCCACACAAACATTAACCTCAAACACACACACACACACACACACACAAATGACCAAATGCTTCCAACACCACACACACACACACACACACACACACACACACACACCACACACACACACACACACACACACACACACACACACACACACACACACACACACACACTTCCAGGAGACACAAATGCCACACGGCTGATTCCGGCGTACAGACCCGCTCGTCTATCGGACACAAAACATTAAAACGTCGGTGAGTGCTTCCGGCCCGGGAACGTTTTATTTTTTTTTCCTGGGAAAAGCAGGAAGGGCTCTGCTTCGTGTTCACGGAAGCACATGAATTATTGAAATCTATTTTTACTCCCTCTGAACGAACGGTGACAAGCAGGCCCATCGCGATCCACGGAAAGTGAGAAGATCATTCCCACCCCTTCCCCCCCCCCCCCTCCCTCCCTCCCAGACCTCATCTGAACCGCTCCGTGTCCTCGCGCTCAACCGTTCCCACATAAACACCCCGAGCCGGGGGCCCGAGGCCGAGCCGCGATCCGATCCGACCCCCTGGCCGCGACATTAAAAGCAGCTGAAGTCGGATCAAAGCCATCGTTGTCACGTCGGGATGCATTCTTGGCTCCGGTCACACGGGCGGCTCTTCATCCGGAGGTCACGCAGGGAGTCGGGGCGGAATTCCCGGGAATCTTTGCTTCGGAAAAGCTCGATTGCAGAGGTGGTTTCAGGTGATTTTGTGTGTCGACATTTCCTTTAAAGGACGGGAATGCCGGAGAACCGGTTTTCCAAAGTTGGAAAACCATTAAAGGCCGTTGATGTTTGCAATGAAGTGTCTTTAAATTGGAGCGTTTCCCAGACCAGTGAGCCGGCGGCTGATAATGAAGTTAAATTAGCACATTTATAATTTATTCATCTTCATCAGTCTCCTCCCTCGAAACCTCCTGGTTTTGTATTAACTTCTAATAAATAGGCAATAAAGAAAAAAGCTTATAAGTCCCTGGCACCTCACACACTGCACTGAGCCAGCTCTCTTAACGCTGTGTGTGTGTGTGTGTGTGTGTGTGTGTGTGTGTGTGTGTGTGTGTGTGTGTGCTCTTCACTTATATACCTGCGTGTTATTTCATGATAGTAATAGCCTTAAAAAGTTGTCCTGTTCATTTTGACAGCTTATACCTCTTTCCCACACACACACACGCGTGCACACACACACACACACACACACACACACACACACACACACACTATCCGGGCTTTGAGATTCCCAGCAGCGGTGCAGAGCGATGTAATCAGTTTTGCAGTAAATACACAGCAGTGAAGGCAAAGCAATAGTTTTCTTTAATGGCACCCGGCGAGCGGCGTCTAGACGCTCGCACGCCGACAGCCCATAAAACACTGCAGCGTGTCAGCAGCACACACACCTCTGACGCACACACACACACACACACACACACACACACACACACACACACACACACATCATGATTTACTTCCAGCAGGAGGAACCCTCCGTACCGTAGACTTTGTGTGAGGACGCGGGCGAAATAAAAATAAAAAGTGTTGATCTATTGTACATTCACAGAAGCACCAACAGCTGTGAGGAGGAGTTTATTGTTGTTATTAATTTAAACCAATCATCATCTTCTGGGGGCGGGGCTAAATACAGGGTGCAAGATTGCCGGGGGGGTGGGGGGGGGGAACGCCGCGAGGAGTGAACAGCCAATAACAGCCTTCGAAAAAAGTCAAAGACAAAACTTACAAAAATAATAAAAAAAACACAGACTTACAATGAACCAATTCACAATAACTAATAATTAATTCAGTGTCAAAACAAGAATGATCCTGTTTGTTTTTTTTATAAAAAGAAAAAATCTACTTTAAAATGTCTCCGTAGACTTGACGGGTTTGTCTGCACGCTCAGCGGTGAGAAGATAAAGAGAAGCAAAGCGATATAGAAAGACACAACAAGCTGCTCAATCAGTACACAAACAAGATAACGCACAACAGCATCGTTGTGAAATACAAGAAAGAGGAATAAATCACAATCTTTCCTCCGAAATGAGGTCCGAACCCAGACGAGGATCAGAGGAAGAAATGAATGCACATCGGACGAATATGGAACGACTGATGGGGAAGTTAGAAAACGCCTCGCTGGAGCTCCACCCGGGGGGGGGGGGCGCTCAATCAATGCGACCCGGAGGTCGAATCAAACACCACTTCTCAGCGTGTCCGACGCTACGAGTAAGAGCAGCGGGTTGTCTCTCAGGGGCAGCGAGGCGTTAAGACATCTGACTGAGGGAGGTACACACACACACACACACACACACACACACACACACATGTTTTTCTCTCCAGAGTTTGATTGTTTTTGATGCAGCGTTCAAAAAACATAGTTTTCAATCAGAAACACTTTGATTTTCCATCAGGGGAAAAAAAAAAGCAATCGCATTCCTCAGAAGTGTTTTGTGTTTTAGTCGTTATTGTTATTGTGTGTGTGTGTGTGTGTGTGTGTGTGTGTGTGTGTGCGTCAGAGGTGTGTGTGTGTGTGTGGGGATAGTGTGAGTCAGCGATGTTCCCTGCTGTCTCAGAGGACACTATGATCAATAACACGCTGTGTCTCTCTCTCTCGCTCACACACACACACACACACACACACACACACACACACACACACACACACACACACACACACACACACACACACACAACTTCCCTGTGTGTTAACTGACTCATCTCATCTCTATCTTCCTAATGTGGAGACAGACGGCTGGGCCATCTGCACACCAGCAACTTTTTTTATTATTTATTTTTTACAGAAGCAACTTCCTCCGGCAACGTTGCTACGAGCTCGGCCTGAACGGGTTGAGGCCGAACACTCAGCCCGACTTAACCCCTTCAGCCTGCAGCTACGTGGAGCTAATCTTTAGCCTGCTTGAGTCCCCAGCGCTAGCTGAGGCTCACCCACTAGCCCGGTCCAGCCCGGTCCAGCCCGGTCCAGCCCGGTCCAGCCCGGTTCAGCCCGGTCCAGCCAGGTTCAGCCCGGTCCAGCCCACCCCTCACACCAGTGACGCTGGTCTTTAGCCGTCTGTTGCAATTACCGCTGGCGACTGTGCCTCCTTGATATATCCCAGAATGCATCTGCCAGAGGGATTAGAGCCTTGTTTGGGTGAGGTGGGAGATTTGCAGCTTTAAGCGGCGACAAAAAAGAAAAGAGGGAGGGGTGAGAAGGTCTGTTGTTAGGAGTGTGTGTGTGTGTGTGTGTGTGTGTGTGTGTGTGTGTGTGTGTCTATACACTATGTATTAGTGCTAACGAGCAAAAGAACTGTCAGTCCTCCTTCAGCTGCAGGATATCGGGTCTTTTTAACAAGGCGGGAAATGAGACTCGGCCTTTTAACGACTCGGATCTAATTGGACGCCGTGTGAGGGATTCCTCACCGGGAGGCGGGAGCGCCGTGCTTCCTTTCCCGCCTCCTTCAGCAGACGATGTGGGGAGCGATGAGCGATGTGGGCCGGGCCGGCCCACATCGCTCATCGACCTCGTGACCTTTCCTATCAAGGAAAAGAAGCCCCGTTCTTATGGATACATGCAAACGATGCATCACACGTTCCCGAACATTCCCGATTGTATCCCAGGAGGAGGAAACCAGGAGGTCTCATCGGAGGAGGCTCTGCTTTATTGTCACAATAAATATATTTAGTGTACAGGTAAAACAAACCTGACCTTTATTTAACGAGCTGCTTTAAATCCGGGTGTCTAAACTAACTCTGAAGGAACGTAATTACACACACACACACACACACACACACACACACACACACACACACACACACACACACACACACACACACACACACACATGATTATCAAAGCCCTCCAACTCGGCCGCTTCACACACTCCTCCAGTCAGCTAACAGCATTACATTATTACAAATAACCTGTAATTCCCACTGCTGGCCGCAAGCCAACACAAACCTTCATCTCACACACACACACACACACACACACACACACACACACACACACACACACACACACACACACACACACACACACTGTTTAATTATGTCATTTCAGACAGCTAAAGCGGAAAAGTCTATTGTTTGATTACTAATTTGGCTCCATTATCAGGACATAAAACAAACTGTAAACAGCCGAGGAAATAAATAACAGTTTGTTTTTATTATTGTTTTTAGGAGGGGGGGGGGGGGGTCTGTAGAGGGTGGCTGTGTAAAGCATAACAAAATATATATATATATTTATAAATATATTGCAAATAGAAAAAGTAAATGAATATATTTATAAAACAATATAAAGGTGGTGTGCAAACAGCCTCGACCAATCAACACGTCCCTAACCTGAGAGGGAGCGGCGTTACCACGGCAACTTCACCGGGTCCCTGCTGGACTCTGGCGGTCGCCGGACGCCACGAGAGACGTCTCAGGAGAAAGATTGTGTGTGTGTGTGTGTGTGTGTGTGTGTGTGTGTGTGTGTGTGTGTGTGTGTGGATCGATTCTCTGCTTCTGTCTAAATCTACAGTTTAATGAGCGGGAGGAAGGGAGGGAGGAAGGAAGGAAGGAAGGAAGGAAGGAAGGAAGGAAGGAAGGAAGGAAGGAAGGAAGGAAGGAAGGAAGGAAGGAAGGGAGGAAGAAAGGGAATAAGGGAGGAAGGGAGGAGGAAAGAGAGGCAAGGTGAGAAGCAAGGAGGGAAGACGGGATGGAGAAATCAACCAGTGAAGAGAAAGATGGAGGAAGGGGGGAAGGAAACGCTCACCCCAAACACACCTGAGCTACTTGGTGACAGACACATACAAAGAGTTGCTAGGCAACAAACAAGCAGGTAAAGGGTCGACACACACACACACACACGCACACGCACGCACGCACGCACACACAAACACACACACACACACACACACACACACTTGCATTGTGAAACACACAGTTGTATTTATTGGGTCTACTAAACATGCTGGCTGCTTCACTCGCCTCCTGCATCGCCTTGGAGACGGTCAGCATTGTGCAAACACACACACACACACACACACACACACACACACACACACACACACACACACACTGTTAATTATCTCCACTCTCATTCAAATCTGTGAACCGTCTCCATTCCGGCAGCCTGAGTGGCGAAGAAGAACCAGAACAGGATATGACACCGGCCGGCCACGGCGCCCTCAGATGACCACGGCACACACACACACACACACACACACACACACACACACACACACACACAGAGAAAGAGAGAGAGAGAAAGAGGGGCTTTCTGGGGCCGACTGGTTGACAAAGGGCGAGCGAGGTTTGCATTCAAATGCAAACTGAGGCCTTCACATCACGGAGCTCTGCAGGAGAAGTGAACCTTTTATCTCACATCTCCTCTTCTTTCCTCTCCTCTGTTTCCTCTCCTCTTCTTTCCTCTCCTCCTCTTCCTCCTGTGCATCCCATCTCCTCCCCTTCAACCTGCAGCTCTTTCCTCAACACTTTCTCTCCCTCCTTTCCTTCCCTCCTCGTTGCCACCTTCACTTCCTGTTCTGTTTCTTTTAAACACATGTGACCTCTTGCTTCACCTCCTTCTCTTCTTCCCTTCTCCCTTCTTTCGGGGCCGCTACGTCCTTTCCTAGTGTGACATCATACCGACTCCACGCCGTGATTGGCCGGCTGCGAGGAGAACTTTTCATGTGGTAAAAAGCTGGAAAAGAAAAACTATGAACGTCTCCTTGTCTCTCTTCACCTCATTCTCTGCTCCCCCTCTCTCTCCCCTTATTTCTTTCACTGAATCACCCCCATCTCCTCCTCTTCCTCCTCTTCCTCCTCCTCAGCTGTCCATATCTGCTGATGTGCATCAGTCGTGAAGGTCGCAGAAGGACACGGGGGCGTCGCTGCATGCAGCGCAACGTGAGAGCGTACAGCATGGAAACAGTGCAGCTATAAATACAGCAGCCCTTCCCTCTCTCCCCCTCCCTCTCTCTCTCCCCCCCTCCCTCTCTCCGCGGTGCCGCCTGCAGCACCTGGAAGGGGAAGCAGCAGCTACACCCTCGCAAGCTGCAACTCATGTCGGGGAATTATTGGATTCAGCTTGAAGCTGCACAACCTCTCCTCCCTCCCTCCGTCTATCTTTTATTTACGGACTCCACATCCACGAAGGAGGAGGAGGAGGAGGAGGAGGAGGAGCTAGTTATCCACAGCAGGGTTCTCTCATCAATGACTCTGATTGATGGAGATGGATCTCTCACATTAAATATAGTGAGAAGTAAAAGAAGTGACCTTCATGTCACTCGGCGGCTTCACACGTTACACATTTCGGGGAACAAATCTAAAATGCAGTTGAATTCGTCGTCATTGAACGCTTCGTTTTCTCAGAGAAAAAGTGTCCGGACTCCTTTTCGGTGATGAGTTCAGCTGGAGAGCCAGCCTGATACGCTTCGGGTGTTTTCGCGCCATTAAACTTGAACTTGTGGTGCAATTAAATTAATTTGTCGTAATGAGTAAAATTTCATAAAATCGTTCGGTATTGAACTTTGTTGAGTTAAATCGAAGTCCATCCGAGAGAGAGGAGACGTGCTTGGCCGTGGACATCTGGTCCTGAAAGATGGAAAAAGAAAGACAACCCGCATCATGGATGCATTGTGGGTAACGTTAGCGCTCCACGGGGACATTTTACTGCCCATACGAGTGCAGTTGTAGTAAATATCCCGTTAATCGAAGCTCCTTTGAGGTTAAAGTCAAAACCAAATGCACAGCGAGAGCATCGCTGTCTTCATCCCAACCCATTTTCACCGAGGCTCTATTTTAGAGCAGCGGTCCCGGTCCCCGGGGGTCCGAGAGCGCTGCACTCGGCCCAGATAGACTCGAGGCTCACCTTCAGCCCCCCCCCCACCCCCCCACCCCCACACAGGCCCCCCCGTGGTGCAGCGACAGCAGCAGCAGCCTCACTGGCAAACGAAGAAAGAAGCCGTGTGGCCATAAAAGTCTATATTTAGGGGGTCGCTGTTGTGAAAATGTGTTTTCAAGTTTTGAAAAAAACTCTGTGATGTGGAGACACACTGATGGACGAGCACACACACACACACACACACACACACACACATCTGGGTCTTTCACATACAAGCAGGACCAAAGCACAGGCCTCCGCCAAGGAAAATAGTCCCTCTCCTCTATGATGACATGCAGATCTGTAAGAGGATGTATTTCACAAAATAAAAATTCCACTCGTCTCCTGCAGGATTATGTTCAACTAAACTGTGGAAAATTGATTTTGCGATGAATCAAAAGCAAAATACCCCAAAAGGTACTTCACAATGCAGTTGTTGTTTTTCTATAACCTTCCTACATCGTTATCAACTGCAGGACTTCATCAGCCAATAACGTGACGAAACCTCTCGAAGACAAATCTCGTCTCACCTGAGAGGCACGAACCAAACAGATCCAATTACATAACGAACACGCTTCTCTCTGATTGGACGGAGTGTAAACGAGCCGTAGAGAAATAATGAAATGAGCCGAATCACAATAACATCCAACATGCAGGGCGTGAGACGCTCTTTTCTCCCACGCCGTCTTTGAGCCTTGAACTAGCCGGCCAATCGCAGAAGCTTTGCTTCTCCTGCAACAGCGACACACACACACACACACACACACACACACACACACACACACACACACACACACACACACACTCGGGTTGCTCAACCTGGACTCCAGCGTCCGAGGTGTGGGGGCTCAGAGGTCGAGGGAAACGACTTTGAGGACAGTGGAGCTTTCACTTTTCTTCAAGCAACCTTTGATCAGATTTCATCGCATGAACACTTCGTCCTCTGGGACGGGCCTCACGTGCACACACACACACACACACACACACACACACACACACACACACACACACACACACACACACACACACACACACACACACACACACACACACACACACACACACACACACACAAACACACACACACACACGCACACACACGGGCGGTCATGGAAGCTTTGGAGGCACGTCCTCTCCTCGAGGCACACCGAGTGCTCTCCGCTGAAATAGAATAAGGTATTTTAGTCACGCGCACACAGCTATAAATATGTTGTGCTTTCATGTTCGCGTGCAATTGTGTGTGTGTGTGTGAGTGTGTGTGTGTGTGTGTGTGTGTGTGTGTGTGTGTGTGTGTGTGTGTGTGTGTGTGTGTGTGTGTGTGTGTGTGTGTGTGTGTGTGTGTGTGCAGAGAGGTGACAGCAGACGCAGCCCTTCCTCTGCAGCACGTCCTATCCATCACTGTCAAGACAGCCAGGTGGACTGAAACACACACACACACACACACATACACACACACAGTCGTCTCATGCAGGCAGAAACGCCGGGAAAGGGAAGGATAACAAACACAAGCATGACTAAGCATTAACATATCTCCTCACAACTGAGGCCGAGAGCGGCAGGAATCTAGGCAGCGTGCAGAGCCTTGACCCCCCCCCCCCCCCCCCCCCCCCCCCCAGAAGGTGACAAAAATAATAAAAAGGCGAGATTCATGGCTGGGGAACATAAATGCTGGACCCGGACCGTCCCGTCCCGGTATGGAGCAGTTGGTGAGCGGGCGCCTTGCTAAAGGGCACGTCAGTCACGGGTCGCAACCTCAGGCGCTCTTCCTCCTCCAGTGATGATGAGGACGAGCGGGGCGATGGCGACAGATACTTTGGAAGAACACCGGCAGCTGAAGATGTTATTGGTGAGTACACCCTGTGACTTGTGACTTTTGGCAACAGCTGGCCTCCACCCCAGATAACCTTCTGTTTACATAGAAGGTTATATTTTATGATATTATATTATATTAGACAAAAAGAAGGGCGCTGGGAGCCGAGGTTGAAACCAAAAACATAATTTTTCTCATATTTGACTGACGATGTGAAGATGAATCCACTAAATGCTTTAAATTTTAAGAGATGAGTCCAATGAGGGTGGATGACACCACCATCATTGGACTCATCTCTGGTGGGGACGAGTCCGCCTACAGGCGGGAGACTGACCACCTGGTGACCTGGTGCAGCCAAAACAACCTGGAGCTCAACGCTCTGAAGACAGTGGAGATGGTTGTGGACTTCAGAAAGATCTCAGCCCCACCAGCCCCTCTCACCCTGTGTGACTCCCCCGTCAAAGCTGTGGAGTCCTTCCACTTCCTGGGCTCCATCATTACCCAGGACCTCAAGTGGGAACTAAACATCAGCTCCATCTCCAAGAAGGCGCAGCAGAGGATGTACTTCCTGAGGCAGCTGAGGAAACTCAACTTGCCAAAGACAATGATGGTGCACTTCTACACTGCCATCATCGAGTCCATCCTCTGTTCCTCCATCACCGTCTGGTACGCTGCAGCCACTGCCAAGGACAAGGCCAGGCTGCAGCGCATCATTCGCTCTGCCGAGTGGGTGATTGGCTGCAATCTGCCGTCCCTCCAGGACTTGTTTGCTTCAAGGACCCTGAAGCGGGCGAGGAGGATTGTAGCTGATCCCTCTCACCCTGGACACAAACTGTTGGTGTCCCTCCCCTCTGGCAGGAGGATGCGGTCCATCAGGACCAAGACCTCACGCCACAAAAACAGTTTCTTCCCGTCTGCCGTCAAGCTCATCAACAGAGCCCGGGTCCCCCTAACAGAGCCCGGGTCCCCCACTGACTCTAATGACTCTAATGACTCTGTCACCCCCAGACAATTCCCACCGGACACTCCCCTGCACATAGCCTTATACTTATACTTGACTTGAATACACTTGACACCTGGGCATTGCACTTGCCATTTTCACACAACACTTACACTCATGCACATTCCATGCACTTTATCTTACTTTGGTATTTTGTTATGCTGCTGTCTCAATGTAGACATTCATTCATCCATTCATCCTCATTTATTGCACTGCGTTAACTGTTAAATGTGTATTGTTAAATGTTAAATGTATGCACCTTCCCGCCAGGACAAATTCCTTGTATGTGTAAGCATACATGGCAATAAATGGTTCTGATTCTGATTCTGATTCTGATTCTGATTCTGATTCTAAACGGGAGAGAGATGGTGTCTCTCATCAAGAGGAACTCGTTGACTCAGCATCTGAGAAGTTCAAACTTTCATGGACACGAACCATAGAACGTGAAATATGAAATATCATATTCGTCATTCTCCAAAAGAACATCCTGTCGTGGAAGTAATCCTGATGCAATGTTGAAGTGGAGCGGAAGTCTCGCAGGAGGATTAAGGGTCAAAGCAGTAAGCTGCGCTGAGCAGGAAGGCCTGAACCAGATGGATCAGTTATGCTCAGGTTGTATTAATAACAGACAAAACTAACTGGTCAGGTGTTGCCAGTGGTTGTTATGATTGTTGTTACGACTGTTGTTATGACTGCTGGTACGACTGCTGGTACGACTGTTGTTACAGCTGATGCTATGACTGTTGTTATGACAGATGTTATGACTGATGCTAAGACTGTTGTTATGACTGCTGGTACGACTGTTGTTATGACTGTTGTTACGACTGTTGGTATGACTGTTGTTACGACTGTTGTTATGACTGCTGGTACGACTGTTGTTACAGCTGATGCTACGCCTGTTGTTATGACTGCTGCTACGACTGTTGTTATGACTGCTGGTACGACTGTTGTTATGACTGTTGTTATGACTGATGCTACGACTGTTGTTATGACTGCTGGTACGGCTGTTGTTATGACTGTTGTTACGACTGTTGGTATGACTGTTGTTATGACTGCTGGTACGACTGTTGTTACAGGTGATGCTACGCCTGTTGTTATGACTGCTGCTACGACTGTTGGTATGACTGTTGTTACGACTGTTGTTATGACTGCTGGTACGACTGTTGTTACAGCTGATGCTACGCCTGTTGTTATGACTGCTGCTACGACTGTTGTTATGACTGCTGGTACGACTGTTGTTATGACTGTTGGTACAACTGTTGTTATGACTGATGTTACGACCGCTGGTACGACTGTTGTTATGACTGTTGTTATGACTGTTGGCGGGGAATAGAGGTCACACCTGTGTAGCGGTCCACACAGGGTCACATGACGCAGTCAGGACTGTAAGCTGTTCGCCTGAAGGCCGGGGGCAGCACATGTTCCCCTCTGCATGCACAATGGAAGCACACACACACAAACAAACATACACACACACACACTCACACACACACACACACACTGGTGGTGAGCAGCGTATCGGTTGCCGCTATGATCAAGTGTCAGGCCTCCCACTGTGATGAGAGGTGTGTGTCCTCGAGACACACAAACCTGTATCAAGTGATGGATCTGCTCGTATATCTGTGAAAGCCCCCCACCCAACACAGACACACACACACACACACACACACACACACACCTTAGTCCCCCCTCTTAGTCACCTCACACCACCAGCAACCAGTTACTGCTTCACACACACACACACACACACACACACACACACACACAGACACATACAAGGACACAGAAGCACACACAAGCCCATGTGCGCACACTGGCAGTTGGCAACAAACACACACACACACACACACACTTTGTCACACACATCACTCAGACGCACACAGAGGCAGTGGAGGATGGCCGGAGCAATCAGCGACGGTGTCCTTGAGCGGAGTGAGGAAGACCGGGGGGGTGACACATCACCGCAGAGGCAGCTCACATGCATGTGCACACACACACACACACACACACACACACACACACACACACACACACACACACACACGACAGTGGACAGTGGATCCTGAAAAACTGATGTGCAACACACTTAGAGGACAAATGTGTGTTTCGATGCTTCCTCATACCTTTCCTGACTCACACACCTTCATTTTCATTGCTTTTGTTACTTCTCAGCAATTAAGCGTTAAAATTCGCCTCCAGTCGGAGTCGCTGCTAGATAGATAGATAGATAAGTACTTTATTGATCCCCTAAGGGAAATTCAATATCCAGGTAGCTCCAGACATCATACAAACATAATATACACATTCTGTTAAACTATTAAAAAGGATTATCAATAAAAATAAAAGTTAAAACACACACTATTAAGAGGGGGGGGGGGGGGGGGTTGTGCAAAGGGCCAAATAGCCAGTAGTCAGTGAAACATTGTGTAAACAGTGAGTAAGATGAGGGCTGTGCAAAAGGCTAACATAGCCAGTAAACATGGCTCACCAGGAAACTGAGGTTTTCTGGTGAGGTACCTTTGATTGACAGGTTTTGTTATTGTACAGTCGTATGGCTCTAGGGATGAATGATTTACAGAGTCTATCAGTTCTGCATGGCAGCGAGCGCAGTCTCCAGCTGATCACACTCCTCTGTCCAATGATGGCACTGTAGAGTGGATGGCTTTCATTGTCCATGATGGTGAGCAGTTTGGTGAGGGTCCTTTTGTCGGCGACTGAAGTGGTGCACTCCAGATCAGCACCAACCACAGAGCCAGCTTTCTTCACCAGCCTATCCAGTCGCCCTGCATCCTTCTTCTTGGTGCTTCCTCCCCAGCACACCACCGCGTAGAAGAGGACGCTGGCGACGACAGACTGGTAAAACATCTCGAGGAGTTTGCTGCCTGAGGAGGAAGCCTTAAAGGTTCGAGCTCGGCATAATAAGTAAGGCGCTGACGGGGGAGGTGCCGCGTCTCCGTTGGAGGCCGCCGGCCGTCGACACTATTCCTGCCTCTCCACCTGCAGCTCGAGGCTGCTTAGCCCAACGTGGGAGGATAACGAGGCTTAATGGCTTAACACGTACAGATTTAGTCCAGTACAACCAGTTCCACTTCCACTGATGGAGGCACCGGACAGACACGCTTAAAGACAACCTCGGAGACGGTTCGGACTTCTTAAGTATCCTGCAGTCTGGATTCACACGGAATACATTTGCTTTTACATTTTGTTAAATATGATTCTCTTTCCTGGTGCTGGATGTTTTGTATCATGTTACTTTTCAGTGTTTTCAGAGTTACAGCTGCAGCGGCATGAAAGGGCCCCATTCCAATAATCTCACAGATGGTTAGATGTATGAGATTTGCCTTTAAAATAAAACCAAAGAAAACACCACAAAGGCTCATGTGATGAAATAAAAAGAAGGCTGGAAATGTTCCCGATCAGAGGAGAAGAGAGGAGAGGAGGGGAGGGGAGAGGAGAGAGGAGAGAGGAGAGGAAGAGAGGAGAGAGGAGGTGAGAGGAGGAGAGGAGAGAGGAGAGGATAGAGGAGAGGAGAGGAGAGAGGAGTGGAGAGGAGAGGAGGAGAGAGGAGAGAGGAGAGGAGTGGAGAGGAGAGGAAGAGAGGAGAGAGGAGGTGAGAGGAGGAGAGGAGAGAGGAGAGGATAGAGGAGAGGAGAGGAGAGGAGAGAGGAGAGGAGTGGAGAGGAGAGGAAAGGAATGATGAGTAAAAAGAGGAGGAGAGAAAAGGAAAGGGAACGAGTCCAGAACATCAACATCGGTATCGATGAATCAACAGATTCAGAGGATTTGAGAGATTTATCTCAGAGATCATCTCTCACACAAATACACACAACTAAACAAACACAATGCAGCAACCCCTGGAGTACAAGAAGTGTGTGTGTGTGTGTGTGTGTGTGTGTGTGTGTGTGTGTGTGTGTGTGTGTGTGTGTGTGTGTGTGTGTGTGTGTGTGGCCTCCCCGCTGCACTGCAACGCATGTGGCAGACAAACTCATGCAGCAGCAGAGCCATATTAGGTAGAAGAGAGAGAGAAAGAGGGAGGGAGAGAGGGAGGGGGAGAGAGAGAGAGAGAAACAAAGACAGAGAGACATCGACTTTGTAGTACGACCTTTGACCTCCTGGCTTATCTCTAAATACAGCTCTGCAGAAAGTGAACCTGCTTCTGAGAGGTGTGTGTATGTGTGTGTGTCAGTGCAGCTGTGGAAAGTACAAAAACCAGAATATGTGTGTGTGTGTGTGTGTGTGTGTGTGTGTGTGTGTGTTCGTCATCAGGCGGGGGCTTTGAACTTCCCAGCTGTCCCATCAAAAGATCTGCTTCCTCTCTTCATCACTAACACACACGCTTTTATTTTGCCATTATGTTCTGGCTGGCCCACAAAAAAACACACACAGAGACACACACACACACACACACACACACACACACACACACACACACACACACACTCCTCTTTCTGCATCTGGTCATTTCACCTGGTGTCTGACCACATGATGAAACAATACCGCTGCAAAAAAAGAATCAATTGTTATCAATTGTTGTCTAATTTAACTTTTTGTATCTTTTTGTATCTTTTATTGATTCTTTAAGAATCAAAACTATCTTTTATCCGTTTCCTCAATCTATCGATGAAACGATGGGAAGAAAAACTACAGAAAGGAAACCATCTCTTCTGTAAGGTAGCAGCTGCCTTGGTACTGTCCCCATGTCTGCAGCAAATCTCTCAACTGGCCTTCACACACACACACACACACACACACACACACACAGTGTCGCAGTAAATAACGGGCGGGCGGGACAGACAGCTGATGCGAGACCTCGTGCGTTAGTGTGCACGTGTGTGACCATGTTTATAGCGGCCGATCGACCTTCACGCCCCACCTCATGCTGTTGCCACACCATCGTCCCACTGTCTCACACACACACACACACACACACACACACACAGAAAGGAGTGTTTACCCCGACCCTTGACCCTTAAATTGTGTGTGTGTGTAAAAGCAACGCAGGAGGTTGAAAGGGGAAACCGGGCCGATGCGGTCGTAACGGTTTCTCTCGGACACACACACACTTTAATTTATTAATATGTGATTGTACTCTCTCTCTCTCTCTCTCTCTCTCTCTCTCTCTCTCTCTCTCTCTCTCTCTCTCTCTCTCTCTCTCTCTCTCTCTCTCTCTCTCTCTCTCTCTCTCTCTCTCTCTCTCTCTCTCTCTCTCTCTCTCTCTCTCTCTCTCTCTCTCTCTCTCTCCAGGGAAAGAAAACAGAGGGCATGAATTATGGACACACACGCTGTCACTGTGCAAATGTGCAAATTTGTGGACGTTTGACGAGCTGTAGAGTGTAGGATGTTCTTATGCAAGCGTTAGTCATCTCAGCAGTCTTGACATTTCTTTCCATTCGAGAGGAAACGGGCACATTTGCTCCCAGTCAATCACGGAGCCGAGTAGCCGGATTACGACACAACCACACACACACACACACACACACTAGAGGAGCATCTCCGCGGTGCAGCCAGGAGACAGCGTTGTCTCCAATGACAGCCATGAACTTTTACCTCAACGGCATCTCAAGTCTCATTAGGCTTTTTGTCACGAATCTCGGAGCAGCGGAGCCGGAATACCGGGAAAATGAGAAAGAACCCAAAACGCCTCCGGCCTCACGCCTGATGAGGCAGTTTGCTGGTTTGCCAGGACGGCTGAGAATCGGCATTGGCCCGTTTTCCTGTTGCAGGTGGCAACGGGACAAGAACACGACCGGGAAGCACAGAGCGCTCTGGAAAGACTTTGGAAAGATTTTCTTTTCCTCCGCCGGTTTCCGAGGTGTTCGGCTCCTCATTCAGCTGCTGGCAACGAGACTAATGAACCGGAGCAAGGCTGCTATTCTAATGGGACACACACACACACACACACACACACACACACACACACACACACACACACACACAGGCTTCCTAGGCGGTCCACTACATTACCAGACAATAGGACCGGAGTACCAAGCAGCATCACCCGGGCCGAGCTGTCCCAACTAGCATGGTCCGGACCCGTTTAGCCCCGTATTCCCAGTCTGGGTGGGTTGTTGTGGTACTGAGGCTCATGGGAGATCAGTTTCAGACCAATATGTTATTATTTTATTAGAATAAGAGCCAACCTGGGCCGGGTGGTGCTTGTTTTCTAAGACGGGGGCAGCAGAGAGGCCGATGCTAAGCTACTGTGTGCTAAGCTACCGCGTGCTAAGCTACTGCGTGCTAAGCTACCGCGTGCTAAGCTACTGCGTGCTAAGCTACTGCGTGCTAAGCTACCGCGTGCTAAGCTACTGCGTGCTAAGAGAATGCGTGCTAAGCTACTCCGTGCTAAGAGAATGCGTGCTAAGCTACTGCGTGCTAAGCTACTGTGTGCTAAGAGAATGCGTGCTAAGCTACTGCGTGCTAAGAGAATGCGTGCTAAGCTACTCCATGCTAAGAGAATGCGTGCTAAGCTACTGCGTGCTAAGCTACTGTGTGCTAAGAGAATGCATGCTAAGCTACTGCGTGCTAAGCTACTGCATGCTAACAGAATGCATGCTAAGCTACTGCGTGCTAAGAGAATGCGTGCTAAGCTACTGCGTGCTAAGCGAATGCGTGCTAAGCTACTGCGTGCTAAGCTACTGTGTGCTAAGAGAATGCGTGCTAAGCTACTGCGTGCTAAGAGAATGCGTGCTAAGCTACTCCATGCTAAGAGAATGCGTGCTAAGCTACTGCGTGCTAAGCTACTGTGTGCTAAGAGAATGCGTGCTAAGCTACTGCGTGCTAAGCTACTGTGTACTAAGAGAATGCATGCTAAGCTACTGCGTGCTAAGCTACTGCATGCTAACAGAATGCATGCTAAGCTACTGCGTGCTAAGAGAATGCGTGCTAAGCTACTGCGTGCTAAGAGAATGCGTGCTAAGCTACTGCGTGCTAAGCTACTGCGTGCTAAGCTACTGCGTGCTAAGAGAATGCGTGCTAAGCTACTGCGTGCTAAGAGAATGAGTGCTAAGCTACTGCGTGCTAAGATACGGCGTGCTAGCCAACGCATGCTAGGGCTCGGCCCTGCAGGAGCAGAGGAGGCCGGTCCTCCCTCTGCAGACGCCATAAAGGGCTCAGTAATTAGCCCAGTTCCAGCTCCATACATGGCTCCTTCTCAGCCCGGACGCCTGGAGGAGACCAGGCCGGTCAGCTGAGTTATCTTTAGCTCTCTGATGCTTCCTTTCAGTCCTTTCAACCAAAACTTTGCTGCTTTTCAAGGCGATGACAACTTTTTTTTGCTCGTGCACCAGCTGGATAGAACTCAGTTCCTATCAATGCAATTAAAAGCCTCCAAAAAACAAATGCATGCGCCTGATAGGAGGGAGGTCAAGGTCTCTCTCCCTCCCTCCCTCTCCTCTTCAAAGTCACCAGGCTCCTTCTTCCCTTCCCTATCTCCCTCGCCCACTCCCCCTCACCTGTCTGCCTCTTTTGTCTGCTTCCTGTCTTCCTGCCGAAATCACCTGCAGAGGAATCGATAAGCTATCAGACCATGAAGACACCCAGACTCCCTCTCTCTCTCCCTCTCTCTCTCTCTCTCTCTCTCTCTCTCTCTCTCTCTCTCTCTCTCTCTCTCTCTCTCCCTCTCTCTCTCCCTCTCTCCCTCTCTCTCTCTCTCTCTCTCTCTCTCTCTCTGTATTTCCAGCTGTGACTCTCGACCCGTCCTCCTCATCCAGTCGGTTCTGTCGAAACCAAATCCCAGATTTGATTGACACAACTTCCTTCACTCACACTCACTTGTACAGATCAGTGTGTGTGTGTGTGTGTGTGTGTGTGTGTGTGTGTGTGTGTGCTATCTCAAACCAGGCAGCTCCAGCTACAGTGAATGGAAATGTACAGAGAGAGAGAGAGAGAGGCAGAGAGAGGGAGAGAGAGAGAGAGAGCGCGCGAGAGAGAGAGAGAGAGAGAGAGAGAGAGAGAGAGAGATGCTAATGAATCAGAAAAAGGAATGAATACTGTAAATTGAGAGGAAGAGAGCGACGTTGCCAAGGAGCGAACGGGAGAAATGAAGAGATGTTTGAAACGAGGTCAGGCGCTGCTGAGAGAAGCAGTGTGTGTGTGTGTGTGTGTGTGTGTGTGTGTGTGTGTGTGTGTGTGTGTGTGTGTACGCAATAAAAGAAAGTGAAAGGTGTGTGTGATGACAGGAAATACAGGTGTGTAGCACGTAGCAGCCGTCACGCTTACGGCTGCCGTTGGCGGCGGTTTGGCGTACAGGAAGTACACCGAAACCACGGCACCGGCTTCCTGATCCACAGGTAACGGCTGAGCGATCACAACACCGGCGCCTTAAAGGGACACGTGACGCCGCGTGTTCGACCCCGGCCGACCCGGACGTCTCGGTTTTCAGAGCTGTGTGGCGGCCCGCGTGGGTCGTAGCTGCTCTGGACCAATCACGGGCCTGCGTGGGTCGTAGCTGCTCTGGACCAATCACGGGCCTGCGTGGGTCGTAGCTGCTCTGGACCAATCAGGTGGTGCCGTTACATTAAAGAGCGCTGCTGCAGATCAGATGGCAGTGAGTTAAATAACTACTGAGCCTGATGGGATGTGATCAGGGTCAAGAATGAAAACTAAGGAAGAACCATTTCATGCATTAACACACACACCTCTGCTTCAGCTGCTCCGCCCCCAAAACACACACACACACACAGGTTTGGGTATGAATGCCAGACAACAAAGAATTACAACGGCCAAGTAACAATAAAACCAGGACAAGACGATCCGGTTTGCAGTGTTCCGAAACTCCATTAACATGCAGTATGTCCACGAGGAGGAGGAGGAGGAGGAGGAGGAGGAAGAGGACACACACACACACTCACACACTCAGTGTGAACACAATACATACACTCTGCACACACAGCCAATGCACATGTTCAAACACATACTCACGAAAACAAACACACTCACCATCAAAGAATGTGTCTTATAACTATTGCTTCATAGGCAAGGCAAGGCAAGGCAAGGCAAGGCAAGGCAAGTTTATTTGTATAGCACATTTCAACACAAGGTGATTCAAAGTGCTTCACATACAGCCATTAAAAGCATAAAAACACAATGCAGAATAAAAGATTTAAAAACAATTAAAAACAATTACACAATCCAAAATAAAAGATTTAAAAACAATTAAGAACAATCATTAAAACAATAAAAAACAGTTAGAAGGCAAAAAGCAGAAATAGATAGATACAGAATTGAATAAAAGTTGCAGTGCAGTTTAAGATATAAAATGCAGTAGTGAAATGTAGAATCTGGTTTAATTAAAGGCAACAGCAAACAGAAAGGTCTTCAGTCTGGATTTAAAGAGGCTGAGGGTCTCTAAGGGTCTCTGAGGGTCTCAGCAGACCTGCAGCTCTCAGGGACCTTGTTCCAGATGTGTGGAGCAGAAAAGCTGAACGCTGCCTCTCCGTGTTTAGTTCTGACTCTTGGAACAGGAAGTAGACCCGTCCCAGACGACCTGAGGGGTCGGGATGGTTCATAAGGCAGCAGCAGATCACTAATGTATTTAGGCCCTAAACCATTCAGGGCTTTATAAACCAGCAGCAGGATTTTAAAGTTAATTCTTTGTTGGACAGGAAGCCAGTGCAAAGACCTCAGAACTGGAGTGATGTGATCCACTCTCCTGGTCTTAGTGAGGACTCGAGCTGCAGCGTTCTGAATCAGCTGCAGCTTTCTGATTGACTTTTTACTGAGACCTGTGAACACACCATTACAGTAGTCCAGTCTACTGAAGATAAATGACCTGTGAACACACCGTTACAGTAGTCAAGTCTACTGAAGATAAATGCATGGACAAGTTTCTCCAAATCCTGTTGAGACATAAGTCCTCTAACCCTTGATATATTCTTCAGGTGATAGTAGGCTGATTTTGTAACTGTCTTGATATGACTGTTCAGGTTGAGGTCTGAATCCATAACTACTCCTAGATTTCTGGCTTGGTTTGAGGTTTTTAACATCAGTGATTGTAGCTCAGCGCTCACTTTCAATCGTTCGTCCTTGGAACCAAAAACAAGTACTTCTGTTTTATCTTTATTTAATTGAAGAAAATTCTGGCACATCCAGTTGTTGATTTCTTCAATACATTTAGCCAGCACTGGTATGGGATTATAGTCCCCTGGTGATATAGTTATGTAGATTTGTGTGTCGTCTGCATAGTTATGATAACACACTTTGTTGTTTTTCATAATCTGAGCCAGTGGAAGCATGTAGATATTGAACAGAAGAGGCCCCAGTATTGAACCTTGGGGAACACCACATGTCATACCAGTCAGCTCTGACGTGTAATTAGCTACCGACACAAAGTATTGTCGGTCCTTCAAGTAAGAGTCAAACCAGTTAAGTGCTGGTCCAGAGAGTCCTACCCAGACTTTCAGTCTGTCTAGTAGTATGTTGTGATCGACTATGTCGAATGCAGCACTGAGATCCAATAATACTAAGACTGAAGTTCTGCCTCTGTCTGTGTTTAAGTGGATGTCGTTGAAAACCTTAACAAGAGCAGTTTCAGTACTGTGATGCTGACGAAAGCCAGACTGGAAGACATCAAAACACTTATTTTCGGCCAAGAAGCTATTTAGCTGTTGATAAACCACTTTTTCCATTATTTTACTTAAAAAGGGGAGGTTTGATATTGGCCTATAATTTTTCATTATTTCGGGGTCTAAACTAGCCTTCTTTAGGAGTGGTTTAATAACTGCAGTTTTTAGGGCTTGTGGGAAGACACCTGAGAGAAGGGATGTGTTTACAATTTGTAAAAGGTCAGTGATCATGCAGTGTGAAATATTTTTGAAAAAGTGTGTTGGTAGAATATCTAAGCAGCATGAGGATGTTTTCAGATGTTGTATAATATCTTCTAAGCTTCTTTGGTTAATTGAATGAAATTGTGTCATGATATTTGGATGGATGTTATTTAAAGATGGGGACAACACACATCCTGTGGTTGGTGTGGAGCCACCAACTGCTTGTCTAATTTGCTGAATTTTGTCAGCAAAAAAGAATGCAAATTGATTGCATGCCCAGGTGGATTGGAGCGTAGCAGTTATTGATACCAGAGGGTTTGTTAGCCTGTCCACGGTAGCAAATAAGGCGCGTGCATTGTTATTGTTTTTGATTATGATGTCAGAGAAGAAGGCCCGCCTTGCATTTCTAAGTTCCAAATAGAAGTTGCGAAGTCTCTCTTTATAGATACCATAGTGAACCTGGAGATTAGTCTTTCGCCACCTGCGCTCAGCTTTCCGACACTCTCTTTTCTCTATTCGGACCAGCGTGGCATTTCTCCAGGGGGATCTTTTCTTACCTGAGACAACCTTCACCTTAGTGGGTGCAATGGCATCAATAACATTTTTAACTTTAGAATTGAAGTCATCCACAAGCTCATTTACTGAGATGCAAGAGAGGGCTGGTGTGGAGGAGAACTTCTGAATAAATAGTTCACCCGTGTTTTCAGTGATGTAACGCTTTGTCACAACCTTGGTTTGGACATTTGTGTGCAGGGAGATTGCACTCTCAAAGAAAACACAAATGATCAGAGAG